>JAOEHY010052966.1:0-69752 GCA_025447955.1 Psilopsiagon aurifrons
ATGGGGCAGCCACAGCTTCTCTGGGCACCCTGTGCCAGCGCCTCAGCACCCTCACAGGGAAGAGCTTCTGCCTTACACCTAACTGGAATCTCCCCTGTGTAAGTTGTATGTCAGTTGTGCTGCAACCTCAGTTTGGCTGGAGTCATCAGCCCTATAAATATGTATTGAACACAGACTTCTGAGGGAGCTTTAAATCACAGAACCGTTTGTGGTTTTCACCTCTCTTTGACCAGCCACCCAGCCCCCTAAAACCTTTCCCATGGGGCAGAGGTCTTCTGAGGGAGAGGAAATCCTTGGGCCCTTTTGAGCTCAATGAGGTTTCACTTTGTCTTCTGAGGACATGCTAGGGACCAAGTGATGGAGACAGCCTGAGGAGCTGGCCCGCCCTTTCACTCCCACAAGGCACACTTCAGGCTTTCCACAGCTCATCAACACCCCCCAGCATGGACATGGGGATCTCAAAGAAGGAGATAGATAGGCACTTCCATGCCTTCCCTGTCACCCTTGGTGTCTCCTCGACAGAGGTGCCAGTAGGATGTGACAAGATTGCAAATAGTCTTGGCAACAGCAGTCCTGCTTTCTTTTTTCATTCCGTCTGCAGAGATGTGCAGCCAAGAAAGTGTCAACTGCATAACTCTGCTCTGCAGACTCCCTCAGCCAAAGCAGCTGAATAGGAAATTTGATGGAGCTGGAAACTTGTCCTTGTCAGCTGGGTTCTCCATCCAGCAACTCATAAAAAACCCAGTGTGAAAGCAGCCAGAACCATTATAGCTTAGTCCTATCTGAGAAATGGCATTCAATTCCCTGGCTGTTTATTTAACTCTACACAACAGTTGTGTAATGTCATGCTGCTCTGTCCTGATCTAATTCCATAGAACAGCTTTTAGGCTAAGGAAATTCATGGGTCAAACTGCCAGATCTTGATGTTTTGCAGAGCAGTGATTTTAAAAAGGAAAGCTCACTAAACCAGGGCTTTGGAGACCTGAAAGAAATAAAGGCAGCTTCAGTTTTGTCTTCATTTTAGATGCATTTTGATTAAACACTTACATTGAGCCTAACTGCATAGAAACAAGCAGAAAAACCTAGGCCTCCAGATGCAGTGGGATTTTTTACCAGTGCTCCTTGTTAAGGTCATTTTGGGACTATTGTATCTTTGGACTGGGCTGTTCTTTCCTCCTTGTTATACCTGCGTGGTTTGATTTCCTATTGAAATCACTCAGTTAAAGCCAAGGAGGACAGTGGAGCTGAGAACAAGATGTGGTCTCACACTGCCTAAACAGGACCTTCAGAACCAGCACTTCAAAACCTGCTCGTCTCCAAAGCTGAAATCATGAAGAAGGGAGATGACTTGAATAAAGTCCCCACCTGCCCAGTAAACAAACAGGAGAAGTTTGATTCTCTACAAAGTTTGACACTCTACAAAGGGTGTAGAGATTTGTTTTGCATATTGCACTGGAACATTGTGTGTGTGTGTGTGTGTGTGTGCATTTATCCTCATCTTCCAGTTTTGTCAAAATGTAAACAAGAAAGCTTCAGACCTAGGAAAATTCATAGATTTATTAGAATTGTTTGGGCTGAAAAGAACCTTAAGCTCATCCAGTTCCAACCCCCTGCCATGGGCAGGGACACCTTCCACTAGATGTCACCCAAGGCGCTGTCCTGCCTGGCCTGGAACACTGCCAGGGATGGAGCATTCACAGGTTCCTTGGACAACCCATTCCAGTGCCTCACCACCCTCACAGTAAAGAATTTCTTCCTTATATCTAATCTCAACTTCCCCTGTTTCAGTTTGAACCCATCACTCCTTGTCTTATTACTACAAATTGTTCATATTGAGTTGCAAACACATCAAAACAGAAATATCTGCTTATTACCTGAAAATTTAATTGGTTGTGTTCCAATATCTTCTGTTTCAACTGTTTATTTTGTAGTAAGAGGCTACCTTTTAGCAGTAAACACAAGAAGCACAGCTGTAAGTTTGGTAAAGCAGCTAGCAGAGCCGCTGAGAATGACATTTCGATGTAATAATGTAATGAAAAAATGCAGAAAGTAAATACATAGCATAGTTTAAACAAGGTCTAAAAGGTGTACGTGAGGTTTTGTTTGGCATTTTCCCTGGTATAGTGGTTTTGAAATTCATATTATTTTCTTACTGCCAAGCAGTACTAAGAAGAATATACCAGATGATCACTGTCCACACACTAACCCTACACCTTGATTTGTGCTTAGCTAAGCATGTAACTTTGTGCAGTAATTCTCACAGCCAGAAATGAACATACAAAGCATTCAGGGGTTATTTATTTGTGTTGCAAGCAAAATCATAAACTAATCTCAAGTAACAAGGATGAGGGTCAGTGATTCTCTATCTGCTGCCTGAAGGGAAAGGCCAATGCTTCCTTGGGCAGGTGATTTGTTTGCTTTATCAGTTTCCTGATAGAAATTGCTACCCATTTCCCCAGTATTATGTGCAGGGAGTGAGCCACAACACACACTGTCTGGCCAACTCGGAGGCTGGCTCCAAACAGATCTATCTTGTGGCTGCTCTCACAGAGTGTGCTCAATGAACAGCCTTCCACCCACAGCCCTTTTCCCCACTGCACACATGGAGCAACAAATGGTACCTAAATATATGACAGGCGATGGATACAACAAGCAGATGGTGGGAGAACGGGGGCCCAGATCCATTAGCAGAAACCTGGATCAGCTCGCAGATGATTCACCAACCCAAATCAAGGGGTAAATACATAACAGGCGCTCCACGCCAGCCATTCCCCCAGGAGATGAAAGTCTTAAGAGACAGATCCCGGGCTCTCGCATCCTTACATGTGTCTTTTTGCAGTTATACACAGGAGGGCAGCAAACATTTACTCAGCGTTTGGCAATCCATCTCTTCCAAATCCCTGCCATAAATACATGCTGCTGGGACAGCAGAAACTGCCCGGCTGCATGGAGTGGCTGCCTGCTGAATAGCCTCATAAAAAACTCCAAAATGACTGCAATTAGACAGAGTGCACATTTCACTATCATGACTAAGACAAAAGTTGTCTTGGAGTTTAACCTGCTGTTGGGCTGAATGCAACCCCCCACCAAATTATCTCTGGATATCTCTTCTCTCCAGTTTTATACAGTGTTTGCTATCACTTTATCACTTGGATAATTTTTTTGCAGTGATTTCCTTCCCCAGGGAAATTACATTTTTGTTCTTCCCACCGAGGTGCTGACACAGACATTTTAGACATGTCCACTCCTCTTGTTTCCTGATAGGCAATATGTTGGGAATGGGGGAAGAGGAGAGTGTGTTAGATATATTCTCTAATTCCAGCTAATGAGGCTTGACAATGAATATGAAAATCACTATTTAGTCTTTTTAAAGTAAAGGCCTGCACGAGAGTGTTTCTCAGCAATGATTCTAAATGTTTTTAAGTGGGTATAATTAAAGCAATTGTCTTCAGCCTGCAAAAATACCCACTGCCTCCTTCCTGCTCTCAGCATCACTCCGTTCATTGCTTTGATTTTGGCTTCTTAGTAACTTTGTCCATTCCAGCTCATTTCTATTCATGCTGATTCACATTGAAGCCTTTTGAGTGGAGGAGTGTATTTTGCCTGAGAATTGGCTCTGGCTGATACCGATTAAAGTATTCTAATGTGTTTGGATTCTCTTTGCTGCCTAAAAGGAGTTCTAAGATGGGATGAGATGAGCTACCCTCCACAGTCTCATTGTCTACAAGGGGAGCCAACTGTCACTGCCCGTCTCAAACATCCTATTTCAGGCTTCTACATTTAGGTAATATGAATTCTAACACAAACACCCATAGTCTTTCCATTTAACTTTATGCACCAGGCTAAGAGTGCCTGGCTGGGATACAAAACTCCTATGCATATCAAAGAGACAGCAAGCTCTTGGGTAGTTTGCATGTCCTCTGAAAATAGCTGTTTTCTTCAGCAGTAGAGAGGCACCTTTGGAAATCACACCCTCAGGTAAATTTTGCATTATTTTTGAGAAATGAAAATAATGTGATTTAGGAATCTAAGTGCTTAAAACAACCCTGGAGTTGATTCATCTGGCCACAGTCATGTCAGTAAATGTGTGATAGGAACTGAATATAGATCTGTGTCCTGGTCTAATCTGCAAAGAAGATTCAACAGCCTCACACACACTGAGCAAGCCCATCACAAACAATATGCACAAAAAGTCATTGGAGGGAAATGACTGAAAAGTGCATGAAATGCTAATGCTGCTGTTGCTGTAGTCTTCAATGCGATAATGTCACTGGGGACTGAGATTGTGAGAGACGCTGCATGGAACAAGCCTGCTTTATATCACACGAGTCCACTAACACAAAGCTTACAATAAGAAAAAGCTTGAACAAGCAAAACCCAGACATCACCCAGCTGTGATTTCATGGCAACAAATGTGATTGGGGATTTTGCTTACCTTAAAGTTTTATCCTGCTTTTTGCTATAGAATTATAGCCCAAACCATGAATTCTAATTTGGGGAGTTCACCTGAAACAGAAATATGGAGTCTGGGAGTGCCAGGAATACAGGAATTACCTCAGCATGTTAAATGAAATCCCTGCCATGGTTTACTCTAGCAATTGTATTGGGAATATAATGTTAATTGCTGGACTAGGCTTTGGGCAGCTAATGAGTAAAGAATCCTCAATGGATTGGGGTCTTAATTACCTGATTTCCTTTAACCTGATTTCTTCTAACCCACCCGGTCAGTGGGACTAATCCCAGAACACGACACTATGCTATGTGACATCTTCAAAGAGGTCCAAGGATTTCCATAGATGAAAATGAAAGAGGAAAAAGGTGCTAATCTCAGTGGAAATTAGGCACTTGAACCTAATATAATGATCCAGAAATAATCATTTACTAACCACTTGCCAGCTGGAAAACCCAAAGATGCATCAGATATATCCCCCTACCCAGTATACTTGGGTACCTATATTTCTGCTTTTACCCCCAGTGAAGCTAAGGAAGTGCTGTGGGAGGCATCTTACCTGACTCCAGAGGCCTTCAGTGTCAGCACAACTCGCACCCCCTTCCCAAAACTTATTTCTCTGATGTATAGCAGGTCCTACAATTTCCTGTTTCTCTCAGCTGAAAACAAAGCAAGTTACAAGTTAGTAACTCCATCAGCATACAGAGCAAAGGCCTGTGTCTGGATGAGTAGACACATGGTAAGTCAAGGTTTGGTAAGACCAGTGCTTGAGTTGACTGCATGAGCTCTAAAGGTTTATCACTTTCTTCTACCTGATGCTTGCCATTCTTTACACTTTAGGGGGCACAAAAGTGACTTTTGCACTGTGTGCAACTTCTTTGAAGTGATTTGCATAAATCTGTTCATTTTTTTCCTGTGAGAGTCTAAGCCTCACTGGGTTATGCTCTGTACCATGTCTATCCAGGCAAGTATCTGGTCTTAGTCTTCAATTATTCTTTAAGGAGCAGCATTGAATACCATTCAGTAGTAAAAATGAGGATAGAATGAGGTCTCTGAAACAGTACACAATGTCCTTGTTGAGCTCTGTGATAAGGATGATAAACTTTGCCACCATCTAGAGAGGACACAGCAGCAGGAGGCTGAGTAAAGGAATTCCCAGCTGTCACTTAATATCAGAACCTGCATGTCCATAGAGGCAGCTCTAATTGAATGAAATCTTAATCTAAAATACCACTGGTTTTGAGTTAAGGGGTTTTTATAGTTTTGTTTGTTTGTTTGGGCTTTAGCTTGTATTCTGTGTTCCTCATTTGCTGTCTTCAGCTCTTGTTCCATTAAGAGGTAAGAGAAAAAGGAAAATAAGTGAAAGAGAAGCAGCAGGTTATCCATGCAAACTTTGAAATAAAAATGAGTTGCAAATATTCTTCATGAAGATTCAGATCCATCTTACTTTGTTTAATGGTCTAAGAGTTAGGCTTTTAGTCTAGACTACCTCTATCATTAGTAGACATAGACACAGGAAAAACACAGACTTCTTCAGAGGCTGCTATTGGAAATGATTTGTCATTAATTCTGATCTTATTGGGCCATAAACTGACCATGTGCTTGAAGTGACACATTTGCCTAAATGTCTGTTCAGGATCTACAATTATTAGCAGTAGTTGATATTCCTTGTCTTATGATGCCACACAAAGCCTTTTCATGCTAGGGAATCTGAGTCAAGCTTCACTGTAGAAATCTGTGCCCACACATCTATAATAGAAAACAGGTCTCTTCCAAAGCTGGTCTTGAAAGCTGTTTACCTTACCAGTAGTGGAGAATCCATCACACATGGGTGACTTAATGTCATGCCTATAACAATTCTGTAACAAGCTACTATTCTGAATAGATTATGTCAGAATCTTCCTCTTTTAGCAGAATATCTTACTTTTTTAGCTGATGAAGATAATTACTCCCCATCTTTAAAGCCTAGAATAATCATTCTGATAATTTTCTCCTGCCAATAGCTGTCCATACCTCTCTATTCCTGAATTTAGCAGTCAAACATAACGCATGCATTTCATAACGACAACCTGCCTTGAATAAAGTTGAAGAAGTGAAATCCAACCAAGCTGCTAATTTCTATGCTTTTTGCTTTATTTTTCTTCTGCAAAACCAGAAAATTCAAAAGGTGAATTTAAAATTGAGAAGTGCAGCCTTTCCACCCCCCAGAAAAATGTAAACAACATTGTTCCACTCTTGCTTCCCAGCTACTGATCTGCTGCTCTGACCTTGTAATCAGAGAGGACTGTGAACTCTGCGTTTGTCTTTGAAGACTGCTAATGATTAAATTCTATTGTTTCAATGAAACAGAACAGACTCTCATGATTTGTAACCAGAAGCAGTAGAGCTGCAAAGAACAATGTTGGATAAACATGCCCTTCAAAGATCAAAGGATGGAGGGCTTTGTCAATTAAAAGAAAAATCAGCATAGCTAAACTGCTGTTTCTCAGCAACTTAGAGTGGGTACAGATCTGAGGCTGTACCGAAGCCTAGATTGCTTTGCTTTAATTTCACAGTCACAAGGGCATCCTTATTCCCCAAAGTACATGGGGAAGCTGGCACACCCAGATGTGAGTTGTGAGTCTGTGGGCAGAGGGAGAGAGTACCCCCTTCATCACTAATTAAACGTTCAAAGGATTCATGATCTCTCGGGCAGCGTGTCTTTGTGACATTAAATCAAACTTGGTCTCAAAAAGAAAACACACATGCAGTATGTTCAACAAGGCAATGGGCAAGAGGATAATAGGAAAATGTGGCTTTGTAGCAACACTGTTTGCTTTAGTATCTTCCCTGTGAGAGATTTTCTCTTCTGCAAGGATTTCCTTCAGGGAGTTTGTCCTCCTTACCAGTCACAAACTCACATTTGATGCCACTTTGGCCATGCAGCTCCAAGAGGAGACATGAGAAGCCACAGTTGCTTAAGGAGTTTACCTCTCCCTATGGAAGCCATATAACTTAGGACCAGTAAAGCCTTCTTAAATTAACATGACTCTCACTAGCTCTTTTCTTGTGGCCCAGGAAGGGGGCAAATCTGCAGGAAATAAATCACAGCTAAACCTTGTCTTGTCTGTTCTGTATTTCACAGCTTTGCTTTTCTTTGTTTTCTCTGTTTGTCCTGGTTTGGGCTGGAATAGAGTTAATTCTTGTCCTAACAAATGGAATTCATTCATTCTCTATTGCTTAACCCTTCTGGAGGGAGCTGTGGGGTATAGGCCATTCATATATCCATCTTATAAACTTCTCAAGTGCCTCTTGTCCCAGTGCATCTGTTTAAGGACATGGGAGCAAAGACATATAGATCTTTGGCTAAGGGGTTGAGTCAACCCCTCTGGCATCAGTGTAGACCTAGGACCACTCTCCTGTCTAGGTGGAGGCTCAGGTGGGTCATCTAGCTGTGGCTATTGTCACAAGGCAAAAGAGAGGTTTTCTTGCAGAGAGGCTTGTTGAAGGTCAGGATGAGGTAGGAGCAGATTGTACAAGATAAAGGTGAAACTTGGCAGATCATAGTAAGGGCCTTGTCCACTCAATCTTAAACCAGCACATTCCAGAAGAGAAGGAGAATATGGAGGACACTTAACATCACTTTCTCCCATTCATCCAAACAGTGGTCAGACATAGGCAGCCTCTTTGAACAGGCTCAGCATGGTACAGGATGAAATCTGCTCTCATGGGGCTTTCACACCCATAATCCACGTGTGTCCCTTCTGATATCACTTCTATTTGAGGAATCGGCTACCATGGATATCAGTCATGGTCCTTCGCAGATTCCTGTATTATGTTCCTTCTATCCCTCTCCCAGCACTAAGCTGAATTTCTGAAGCTGCCAGAGAAGAAAGAGATGAGAAAATACCCATTAAGTCTTTAATGTATTAACGCCCATCAAGACCGTCTTATCCAGGGCAGAATCTTTCTCTGTTGTATTGTTCTCTGAACTCCCTGAGTAGTCCTGGTCTTTCTTGGTTAATAAGGTTAATGATATATCTTAATGCAAAAATTAATTTGACCTCTTTTCATTTTAGAGGAGGGGGAATTGAGGAAGATGTAAAACAGATTGGACAAAATCAGGCTGAAATCTTGCTGCAGAGCTGTGGATCATGTCAACTCAGTTTCAGAGGGAATGCAAGCTTCATCTCTGTTTTTTTAAATTGAGGAATTTGAGTTTGTTAGTGGTTACTGCAATACAAAAGAGAAAAAAGGACTGATTTTTCCAGTGATCAGGAAAAAAGGAAATCATAACAACTCAAACACTTTCCTTTTCCCTATCATTAAGTTCCGGGGTGGAGATTCAGCTCACATCAAACTATGGTGCTTCACTTTTCTTGGCATTGGGTTAGCACTGGGCATGTGATCAGGTGTACAGAGGGCTACATGAGTGAGCTACATCTTCAGATGTTCTCTTTCCATTGCAGATGGGGAGCAAATATCTGGTGGAAAGTGGACATGGTCTCTTTTGAACTTAGATATGGCCATGAGGTTTTCATTTGAAGTAAAGGAGAAAAAGACATTTTTATTCTGAAAATGAAGGTAATATTTTTTCCCCTTACCTCTTGTCCTTCTGGACTCCAATACTTCTATTATGTGTGCGTGCACCTGGATTTATGAATGTAATGAAAGGAATGTAAAGCGTGAAATGCTGAACTTATGTGGAAGAGAGCTATCTGACCCAGGTTTTGGCTAAGGAATAACTGATATTTGTTGTCTGTTTGCTACATTTGTTGATAAAGCAGAGGTAGTCTGTTCTGCTTCTTGCTGTTACTCCATGTTTGTTTCCCAGTGTTATCATTCTACTGTGGAGAATGTTTTACTGTTCCCTTGAAATAAATCTCTGTTTCCACCTTCCTGTCTATTAAAGACAAAATCTTATTTTTAATGAGTTAAATTCGAATTCCGTTACACTGAGGAAAGAATCTGGCCCATAAAGTTTGACAAATGATGATCATCTTAGAAAAGAAGATGTACATGTTGTGTCTAAACACAATTGACCTCGTTCCCCTTGGCTGTTCCGATGTTCAGCTGCTTGGAAAGTTTCCTCCAGGGAAAACCTTTATTAAATGATTTGTGCTTCTTTTACATTTTTTTCCAAGTTATCCCTCTTTTGATTTCTTCTTTGGGCTGGCTGCTTGTTACAACTAATTTGATTGTCCTTGCTGGGACTACCATAAATACTCTTTCCCAGTAGTACTTTGTAAGCTGAATTAGTCAAGTGATCTTGGCTATAACATTGAAGAAAATAGTCAGTAAGATTAAAGACTGGGAAGAACTTTATGGTTGGAGACAATGTTTTAAAGTCACTCCATAAAGGTGCATGAGCAAAAAGCGCTGACAAGGCCAAAACATTTCATAGATGCTAAAATTGTGCCCTTCAGCATTGTACTAGAAGGGATAACTGTTCACTCGTCTTCCTACAATGACTGCATTAAAGCATGACACTCTCTTTGGAGCTCTTTACAAGGACCCTTCAACAAAAATACATGAGAGATTAAAAGCAAGGAGATAAAGCCTGACTACAAATTGAAAGTCAGAGCACTGAGGCCTGCATAAGCCTCCAGGTGTATTTGGTCCCTGTGCTTCTCTGACTAAAGTAGAGGCTGACATCTCACCTTGGGTAAGTGGTACCACAGTCACCCATACAACTGGAAAGTTTTTACTCATCTTGACTTTTGCTCTCTGGGTTATAATTTCCCTTGACAGCTCCTGGACCCTAAACCTGTGGCTGTTGGATGGAAGTCATAGTTAGAGAAGTCTGTTGTTGACTTCAGGATGGCACAGATTTACCATTACGCCCAGAATTAGGGGTGAACACTATGGCACACGGTCCTGCACTGCGCCGGGCAGACTGAATCTGTAGTCTCCCTTGCAGTGGTCTCCTGCCTTTCTTTCACAAGGTCAAAGCTCCTGCTTTTATTTTAAAGCTGTATGAACACTTCATTCACTGGCATCTAATCCTGGGGTAGCAGAGGGTGACAATAGGGCTGGAGTTATTAGTGACTGAGTGGAAATGATGAAGAAGTTTCTGTCAAAAATTCCCTTCTTGTATTTTTCCAGCCAAGCACCAGCTGGAACATTTTATTTAAGCATTTTCAGAAACAAATGTTCTCTTCTTCAGATGTAAAATAATTGTTTTCAAGTCTGAAATTGCCAATACTTAATTTGAAGTTAAGAAAATAATTTAAAACACCTCATCAGCCACAAAAAATGTTTTGATTTGAAATACCTCTCTTTAATTAGTTTAAAAAGAATACTACTTCTGGGTTTTCACCTTAAGTTGACCAATATAATTCTCCTCCCTTAATCCCCCCACAAAAAGAGTTTGCAATATCAATGCTTCTCACAGCTGGCTGAAACCTTTTGAGATGTAGTGGTCAAAGCCACTTTAAGTCAAGGTTGACTTTAGATAAATAAGTTTTCTAATACCAAATTGAAAAGGCTTAGACTTTATTCTAATGATAAAGGTGAACTATTTTCAGTTTTATACCTGAATTGCAATGAGAAGAGTATTAAAATATCAGTATTTCTTGTAGAATAAAAATCCCATAATTACTTAATTCTCCTGTATACAGGAGATAGATAGGTCTTTATGTTTACAAGAGCTTTCTTGCTGTTAAAAGCTAAGCCTAGTCATGTTATAAGACACCTGGGAAATTCAAGGGTGCAAAAACACATGGCACAGTATCAACATGATCTGGGACATTCTGGGTACAAGCAGCAATACCACTTCACTTGTAGCAGACGACACAGTTTGAGGTTAGAACAAGACGCACCTATTGCCTGTGCTGTAACATCTCCTGCAAATAGCTTCTTTGTGGCGCTGATATAAAGGCTGTGCTTTATGGAGCTTACCCAACCAGCTTTTCTATGTCAGGTTATCACAGATACATTTTTCCAATTCATTTTGAGACCAACTTCTGTTAAGAGGCTGTAACAAGGGAAGTAACTTGCTCCTTTCACTTCCATTCAGGCAGTTTGAATAAACCCACATTTCAGCCACTTACGGCTCCTTTTTTGACTAAACGTATATTATTTTTCTCCATGGGGATTGAGACACTTTATTCAGGTCACTTTCTGCAATATCATGTCAACCCATTAAAATGTCAGGTAATTTATTGTCCGTTCAGTCCACCCGCCAGTCTTTTCCCCCTAAAAAGCGCAGTCAGGGCTGTAAGCTCTCCATTCCCGTCATATTCAAAGAAACTCGTGGATCTGCTCACCTTCCCATTAAATATCACTGAAGAACAGTTGCCTTGGAAACCAAGGAACTGATCCAGAGCTGAACATCTTCACCTTGCCTTGACTTTGGTGGGAGGTGAAGCCAATCCAGCACTTCCAAAAGGCCAGTTAGCACATGGGCAGAGAAGAAACCATGAGGCACTAACTACTGTTTTACTTGAGTTCCAGGATAATGGGATACTGGTTCCTACACACCCTCCTATCCTCCACATGAAGAACAGGAGATACAAAGAGGTTGAAACAGCTGATGCTTTTCTGGCATCTGTGAACTCTTTTGTAATTGCAGAGACTTTGGAAATGTAAATGTATTCTAAATGTCATTCAAAAGAACAAACCTTTCCTGAAAGTCTAAGATCCAGTTTTCTTTCCAGGTTATTTATAATGTCTCAGTGCATTTGCAAGGGAGCTATAAGGATTGCTGATGTGGAGTAGGAAAGGAGTTCGGATTAAAAAGCAAAGAAAACCAAATAAACAGCACATCATAGATGTTCTTTGAGATAAGAGGCAGCGTCCTTCCAAGGACTCAGCTAATGTAAACACCAGATCTTAGCATTTCCAAGAAAAACACCCCAGGCCCTGGAAACTTACCAGTGAGGAAATGGAGCCTTGATTGTAGAGATAATCACAGCAGGAGATAACGTAAGTGGTTAAACTATACCCTAAGAATAGAGCCGGCTATGCCCAGGCCAACTTGATCTGTCAGGTTCATTATCTCATGGCAGAGAGGCAGAGCCCTGCAAACGCAGCAAGTTTGCTTCCAGTCCCAGCTCAGCCGAGGATCCGGTTATCTGCTTTCATGAGGCCTTCAGACCTCCCCACAAGTTCTTCCTAGGCTCCTCTGGATTTGCACCTTGGTGTAAGTACCAGGAGCATTGTTCCTTGTGCAGCTGAAGCAGCACTGGACAAGCTCAGCGAAGGGACTTCAATCCAAAGCATCTGCATGCATTCCTGTGTGGTGTGGATTCTCAAGTGGGGGTCCTGACAGTGAGCACTGTTTCCACTCTTAGGCTATCTGAGTCCATTCTGGACCATGGAGAGCTGCAGATCGTAATGCTGCCTGGTCAAATCCAGGCATTATCCCCAAGAAAACTGCAGCTAGCTATAGGACTCTCTTTGGCTATGTGACCATACTCCAAGTACATTAAACTTCCCCACTGCTGTCTTTGTTGGCTTTCTGTGGGCAATTTTAAAGTATTAGCACCTGGTTAATAAAGAACTAAAGCGTGCATCCCTTTCCCATTCAGTCACAGTTTAAAAGTAGGTGAGAGGTGTTACTATGCTCACAGACAGCTCACCCCTATCAGGGTGTTTTAGGTGGCCCTGACAACATCTATTGACTTTAGAGCAACTTCAAGGACATGGGGGAAGCAAAAGAGCCTGAATATCAGGAGCAGAGCATCTCTCAAGCTAAAGTAACCCTAGTGGAAAACAGAGACTTGCAGGATCACAACTAATAGATCCTGTTCTGTCTCGTCCCTAGTTGTGAGTCTCAAATGCTTCATTGAAGCTTGCTCCTGTTCCTTTATGCGCTGGCAGAAAGAGGTCCATGTGGTGTATACCTGGAAGGATGCTTCCCTTCTCACTAAGGTCATAATGGGCTTTTCTCCTCTTCAAATATAATGGAGCTTTTTACCTCCAAAATAAAGTGTGCTCCTATAGGTTACAAATCCTTCTCTGAGCTCTCCCCAAAGAATATCACCACCTTCTCATCCAAACACAACATACAATGCTTGACTCACATTCCTCTATGGCAACCCATAGTGGTAAATGCTCAGATAGCGTCTGCTGATCCCAGGTTGATTCAGGTATCAAGTTAGGTTAAGATACATCTCCAGAGAACATCTCCATGAATACTTTTTCAGACTTCTTCTCTTGATATTTTTGGTGTTCTTTCTCCAATAAGTTTCTATTTCTTCATTTGTCGTGCTATATATGATAACAGAAAATAAATTCCTTAAGGTCGAAAGGATTTGTTTTGATTTTAGATGGAAAGGAGTTTCTAAACTTGAGGAGATGCACTGGAGGGAAGTCTGACCTCAAAGCCCATTTGAGAAGTGACTCCTTCTTTTACAAAAGTCTATCTGAAAGCTTTTCTACCTGAAAGCAGGTTCTTACAAAATACTGCACTACAAACAGACAGAACTTCCTACAGAAAGATGCAAGGACAGAAAAGAAACATATTTTGGACTAGAGGCACTAAATGACATTAAAGACTCTTTTCAATCTGGACACAAGTTAGCAAAAAGGAGTCAATATCTTGGTTTCCCCAAGTTCATCCAAAGCGCAAGATATGGCTCTCCCAGCATCACCTAGAAGTGTGTGAGATAGAAAAGCAGATTTGAATGACACAATGTAGGATGGACAAGAGCTTGTAGAATGGTTATTCATAAAGTTGTTGATGTTCAGTAACTGGTTCCTGTAGTAGGAAACCCAGGGGAATCTGGTCATCTCCTAGAGCACAGAGTGGGATGGGAATTGGGCATGGGCAGGACAGTACTGATGGACAGAGGAACATGGCACTGAAGTCTTGGTTTGGGGACATGAGCTCTGTTGAGCTACCTGCATTGCAACTGTCATTTTCTAAAAATCCAGCCAGGAGCAGCAGAAAAAACAGACTTTTAAGGCTGAAATATATTATTCCCCAACCTTACAGCATTAGTTGGTGCTAAATGTCTCTCTTCTCAGCCCTTTCCCCCGTCATTTACATTGCCAAGTTTTCTTTTGGATACCCTTCCTTGGAAGAAAGCAGAGAGACATCTGTGAGGGCTGAAAGGATAAATAGTGGGGAGTAGCTTTCTAATACAAGAAGGATAGAATAAAGTTGGGGCAGTCTCATCCAGAAAGGAGTTGCTGTTACTGTCCCAGCAGTGCAGCGTCATACCTGGTGTTGTCTTCATGCAATAACAGGGTACTTTCAGAATCATCCTAGCCCTTAGGGGTCATGGTTCTGAATTCCTCCTCTGCTGTGTGCTGGTTTTCCTTCCTATCTTGGGAAAGCTCATATTCACCCAAGTGCCCCGTCTCACCTTGAACTAAGGGTAAATGCATTTTTGAAGTGCAGTGTTTGGAGAGCAGCCTCTTGCTTACTGTAGATGTCCATGGGGAAGAGGCAGGTCAGGATCTCTGTGTTGCAGGGATTTACACCTCCAAAAGAGACTTTTTGTACTGACAAATAATATGCTTCTAATTAAGGCTGCTGCTGTAAAATCTCTAATCTGATAACACATTGTGCAGGAAGCAAGGAGACATCTGTTCATAGGAACACATCAATATTAAGGTGGATTCTGGATGCAAAATTCTCCCCATGCTCTTTAATAATGCCACTGGCAGAAGAGATCTCCTGCATTAATATCTGGCAGCAAATGTTTTGCAATAGGAGTGTGTATTCCATGGAGGATTTTATGAACATAAGATCTAATTTTCCCTGGCGAAGCATCCATCATGTGTGTGAACTTTTCATGGAGGATAATAATACCTTCCCATCAATAAAATCAGGTTAGTGGGTGAAATAAGACAAGGGGAAGCACAAGCAGCCTGACCTCCACAGTTACCATCTGTGGCCTCTGTTTGGAACCTACTAAATGGAAAGCATTAGAAGCTTGGTGAGACCATCAAAATAGCATTTTTTTGGGCTTGCATCCCATCACACAGAAGCCTCTGAGGGTTCCTCAAGTGCTGTTGGCCTCATACCATCCTTAACTGTTGAGGGAGGATCAGAAGTGGGGGCTGAGATGCTGATAGCCAGAAGAATTACCCTGGACCTGGGAGAAGGGGAGGATGCGGAATTAAATCAGGCAAAGGGATGTATCCACAACACACGATAAAGGCAGAAACAGTTCGGAAGGCATTTGTGATAATTTACTGGGAAGGCAGAGAAATGCTTCTGCTGCTGAAGAAGGGTTTTTGGATGAAGGGGATCTGTATGTTGGGGAGCAAGGTCCTATTGCAATTGTAAGGAGGGATGGCCCCACCACTTGGCCTGATTCACATTCTTGTTCACACACTTGCACAAGGGTGTGCATCCCAACTCCCTTGGTCAGGAGTGAGAGGAAGAGCACACCTTGGGTAAGACATTGGCCCCTTCAGCACACAGGTATGTTTTAGCCCCCTGGCCCTTTTGTACTGTTTGAGGATCTCAATGCTATTTCTAAGGGAAATAGGATAATGCAAATATAACTTTTCCAGAACAGCATTTTCCAGACACTGTACTGACTTGAAAGTCTGTCTCCACCGCTAGTCAAAATAAATCCCTTGTAGTATTTCATAGATATATATGACTCCCCAAGTATTCTTTTCTCCTCCAACAACTTGCTTCAATATTACAAGCCAGAATTAGTGTCTTTCTATTTAACTGCACTCAATGCCTTTTTCTTCCCTTTTTCCTGTTGCTTCTTTGGACCCATGTAAAATTATGGCAATGACATCCTCCTGCAACAAAGTCCTGCACAGCTTAGGTACAAATTGGGAAGAGTTATACATTCCTGTCTCCTAGACTAGCATCTGCCAGCTCCATTTGCTGAAAGCTTGAGCTTTGCAGGTTTGCTGAACGCCAGTGACACTGGCGATGCTCAGTAGCACCAGTGGATGGCAATCTCTTACTGACACCAACCCTGCGCAATAGGCAGGTTCTTTTTGGATGTCATTGTGGGTTTGCTCCAAGTGCATTGCTACGGGTGCAGGGAGTCATTAGTTTTCTGATAAGTGCATTTTTCTATTGATTTGGTTTTCTTCTATGCAAATAGGAAAGCAGTTTCTGGTTTTAACACACAGGAGTGTTGGAGTCAGTGCCCAACCCCTAGAAATAGCTTTGTTGTTAACATCCAACACCAGACTTGCTGGTTTTACCAGGAAAGGGAAAGGAAGTTTGACTAACCACACATGAAAGGATAAAAATAACCCGCAGCTCACACTGAAGCAGAGGAGCACTCAATTCAAGGCGATGCTGCTGACCCTGCCTATGAAGAAACAGGAGCAGTTGCTGATGTAGAAAACTTTTTACTTCTCCAGTATATCTGCTCTAAAACAAAGATTGGACTAAACCAATGAGAGGGACTCCAAGAAGTGCAGAGGGAGAGATTTCATGGAGATGATTCTCAGTATAAGCCTGAATGACAAGAAGAGAGCTAGCAGCAGAAGAGATGAGTGCAGTAGTGCAGTAGCACTGACTGATGCAGCAGGATGTGTTTTCACAGCAAGAGGCTGTCTTAGAGCAGGAAAATCTGTGTCAGAATTAAATATTTGCACTTCTCAGCCACCAGTTATACCGGGGCAAGTTGGTCAGTAAGTCATGCAAGTAAGGATCAAAACACTTACACATCTTCTTCAATCTTGTTTTCTCAGCCTTCTGAAATAGTAACCGTAACTGTATATATTGACACTGAGACCCGAAGGATTTTAAGCACTTAGTTCCCATACCACACTCCTATGTCGAGCATGAATTAACAAAGAGCATGGTGCTCCGCAGCAGTTAAAGCAAGAATGCATCTAATGCAACTCCTCTTTGTTCACTTGAGGCTCCAAACCAAGGGTTTGAATCTATGTAGGACTCAGCATGGCTTAGAGAGCAACTTACTCTAGTACAAGGTGTCCCTGCCCATGGCAAGGTTTTGGAACTGGATGAGCTTTCAACCTGAACCATGCTATGATTCTGTGATTCTATGACTGAGGGAGCTTTACGGCTGAGAATAGTGCAGCATCACTTACTAAAGGAGAGTGGGTACAGGCAGTACAGAATAGGGCACAGCACTCCAGCAGGCATATCAGACAGCACTGGTTTCATCCGAATTTTCCTTATTTCCATGTTTGGAGCAGAAGCCCAGCTAAGATGCTCCAAATCATCCCCAGGAGACTCCTGCAGAATCTGCACGGATCCTACAGAGAAAATCCTTCAAACAGAGGCACCCAACCTGAGCTGATAAAGCAAAATCTTCTTTTTAAGGTTTGAAGCACACTTGCGACAAATTTGAAATCATCCTTGGAGCAAAGCACACTTCCAGAATTTTTGATTCTGTTGAACCAGGATTTACTGCTCCAGAGCCATATCACAGAAAAAACCTCAGCTGGCTTTTCCTGGGTATTGTAACCAGGCTTGTATGCAATGACCGCTTCAGGGGGTTTCATTTATTGGGAATTTCCCAGCTTTTTCTATTTCCCTGCCTTTTAGAAGGACACAAAAGGAGAGGCTCTACTGTAGATTTCAAACTTAGCTGCTTTGTTATCAATGCCAGTGCTTGTTGGACTAAAACAGCCAACTCAGAACAAGTGCTGAGTCAGGCTAAGAAAAATCAGGAGACTGAGAAAATAATGGATGGGTTTAAAGAGGAGGGAAATGTTTCAGACCATCGTTATTTGTCTTCTGGTTTCACCCAGGCCACCTTTTACATCTTTGCTTTCCAGCTCTGATAACAGATGTATCTTTTTCTCCTGCTTGAGACCCTCAATACTCTCAGGGGTACTTAAAAATCACCCTGGACGACTAAACTCCCAACACCACCATGAATTTAGCTGTGCCAGGGCAGAGTAGAGCTAAAGAAAATCATCAGAAGTTGGTTTTTGAAACAAAGAATTAGCTTTTTCCCTCATCAACAAAACCTCATCACTCCTATCTGTGGATTGCTCCCCTCATTTTCCTTTTCAATTGTTTGCATCAACTTTTTGGTACAAGAGTACATCTTCATGCTGATACAGTGCTAACAGCAATTAGTAGAACTATAACAAATACTTCTTAGGGTCTGTGGTATTGTATTATAGTTTTGTATCATACAAATGCAGAAATGGATTTGTTGAAGGGGCATTTATATTTATACCTCAGTTAAACTGAGGTCTAAGCTTGCTCTGACGACCACACCTGCCCATTGCACCTATTGTAAAGCCTTTGCTTTTGCTTATAAGACAGTTTCTGGCCATGTCCTGTAGCTCTCTGGAAGGACAAAGTGGACCTTCTTGCCCATGTTGCCTGTAGAGGCTGAGTCAATGTGTTACAGCCTTTCCACTCGTGTGCCAGTCTCCCTGTGTTTGAGACAAAGCTATGGGAGGGCAAATGGGTTTGGCCCATTCTTAAACCTGCCTCCATCTTGCATTAAATATAATCATAGACCTGAACTGTCACATCCAAGGACATAAGGCATCGGATCCACACCTCACTGAGGTCAGCAGGAATCTTTGTGTTAACGCTACCGAGATTTGCAAGGGCTGAGCCCCAGCAAAAAGAGCAGAACTAGCCCTGGTCTTTCCCAAAACTAACAGAAATAGCCAGAAACCTTTCCTTCTACCTTTGCCAGCTTTCTTGTTTCACAGGTTTTTATTATCCCCAAATGAGGCAAAAGTGGATGTTTTTCCAATAACAATAAGTTTCCATGGAAAACAAGCTGCCCACTGTCACACCAAGAGCCCATGTGAGCGCAGCTGGGATTTCTAACTGGTGTCATCACATGTAAAATTCATGTGGCTCTATCTCCACGTGAGGCACTTGTGCAATCCAGTCAGGGCTGGGAAGGGCACGCATACACCTTGCAGAGCAGCCCTCCTGCAGCTTGCAAAAGGTTTCCTTCACTCCAAAGCCAGACGAGACAGGCAAAATCCCTGCTCCCCCAAACGCCCATCACAGGAGAGAGATTCGTTCCTCGGAGCCAAGAACACTGAACTCCTTTACTTTTCATTTTGATAGTTTCCATGGAAACCATAAAATTAAGCTATGCAGTTACTTACTGCAATGTTACATAATCCTCCCAGCACTCGGTTGCTTTCAACAAACGTATTTGTTCTGGGCTGCTTTTGTTTTATTCCTTTTTGCCAGTCAGATCTGCCTGATCTGTGTTGATCTGATTAAACAAGGAGCAATGGTGTAAAATCAGATATTAAAATGCAACTTCTGTCAGTTCCAGGCTCCCTGCTTCCGTCACCAGTTTATAGCTGTAGTTAAGGTATTACAGCATTGCTTATCACCTAATCATATACATGAGGTTGGATTGATGAAGGAACAAGTCCAGAGGAGGCTACGAGGATGATCAGGGACTGGAGCACCTCCCGTATGAAGATAGGACGAGAAAGTTGGGGCTGTTAAGCCTGGAGAAGAGAAGGCTGTGTGGAGACCTCAGAGCAGCCTTCCAGTGTCTGAAGGGGGGCAATAGAGATGCTGGGGACTAGGGATGCTGGACTCTTCATTAGGGGCTGTAGTCATAGGACAAGGGGTAACAGGTTCAAACTGAAACAGGGGAAGTTTAGACTGGATATGAGGAAGAAATTCTTTACTGTGAGGGTGGTGAAGAACTGGAATGGGTTGCCCAGGGAAGATGTGAATGCTCCATCCCTGGCAGTGTTCAAGGCCGGGTTGGACAGAGCCTTGGGTGGCATGGTTTAGTGTGAGGTGTCCCTGCCCATGGCAGGGGGATGGAACTGGGTGATCTTACGGTCCATTTCAACCCAAACTGTTCTGTGACTCTATGATTCTATGATTCTCTGATCACAATTCTGACTGCAGGGACAACAAGTATGTTCCAGTTCCACACTGCTTCAGGTTATTTGTATCCATGCAATTAGTATGCAAAAAATGTGGTCATATGTAACAACCTGTTGTTTAATTAAGGCAACAAAGCAGAGTAGAATGGACTGACTTCAGCTCCGTTTCCTACCTCAACCTCAGAGATCAGATCTTACCCAAACTATATCAGGCAAGCACTGTGCAATGTCATGCAATTTTTATTATGAAAGAAAAATCTCATTATAAGGCAATGCTAATATACATTTTTTCATGTTCCTGGCACTCAGCCATCCCTGTTGGAGCTGGACCAGAGACAGCAACAATGTTTGGAATGAAGGAAGGTGCTGTACGATCACTCTTTTTTGATCACAACTTCTGTGGCCAAGCTCATTATTTTAAATAGAGGTCAGGAAAGGCAGATGGGTCTTCTTTGTATTGTCCAGGACACACAATCCTGCTACTGTAAAGCATAATGTCAAAATCTTCTCACCATTGGTGAAAATAAACTGTTCCTTTTGTAGCTGCAGAGGGCAAAGGAAAGAACTCAGTTGGACATTAGGGCTTGCGCAGAAAATGCGAGGGGGAAAGGAAGGCCACAATACACAGGGATATGTAAGTGGCATCTTAGGAGGAGGACATGGAAAATATTACAAGGTGTGGCTCAGCATCCATTACCTTTCCAGTGCCAGACCAAGTGGCTATTGGGATGCTCTGGTAATGTCTTGTTCCTGTGCTGAGTCTCCCATGATGCTGAGGGGTGTGCAGATATATCACAGAACAGGCTAACCTACCTAGGGTACAGAAAAAAAGAGGTCAAGTGTCACGCTATTTCCCTGAGGGCCAGAATGGTCCCTAGCCCATTTTATTTGCTGGTAAGATAAAGTAGTAGTCTCAAAGGTATTATCAACTCCAGGATAGGCAGTGGAAATCAAAGCTCACATGCAGATGCAGTCCATTCTCTTGGCAGTTTCCCTTCTTATCTCTCCAGTCAATTTATCCCTTTGGCAAAAAGCAGGTCTTCCTCAAGCACTGCTAAGCCTTGGCATAACACCTAAAAAGTCACCTTTCTGGGATGACTCCCTTTGGTTTTAAAATGTTGCCGAGAAACCCCAAACCATCCAGGATTCCTCATCACACCACTGGCTGCGTTTGCCATCACATGACACCACAAAACCACCACCCATATCCCTGAAAAATCTGTCTTTTCCTGGGTTAATCCTACCCTGCTCCAGCCTCGTAGCCCTCGGTGCCTTTGCATTACATGTAAAGCAGCGATCTTAGCATGATATAAAGATATAAAAAGCTAAGCAACTGAAGCGGCTGCTGTGCATCATTTAAAGAGCACACATATCCAATAAAATAGGCAGTTAAAATGTCTATAAATAGTTGGAAATAGCATATAACTAATTACTTGAGTGCCAAAGAAAACTCAGACTAACTCAGTAGATGTAAAGACGCATGTCATGGCTAATAACCTCCAGCCTGAGGTGAGCTAAGGAAGAAATCTGAAGGAACAGAAGGTTTCCTTGATTAGCCAAAATGGCAAGTCTATTTTTCCCCTTCAGTGCTAAATATTGGAGATATTTCTCTCACTGAATACTTCTGTATTCCATTTTGAAGTCAAGAAGTTCAGCCAGAATAAATTGGCATCCCTAAAAAGAAACTGTAATGCTAATGGAAAGGGTGGTTCAGGAAGCCAAGATAAGTGTTTGTTGCATCTTTTGAATTGCAAGAAAAGCTATATTAAAAGCTTTATTAAAAGCTATATATATGTGTGTGTGTGTGTATCTACAGGGTCTAGTCTTTTGCATTTCCTAGTTTGCAGTTGCTGTATACTGCTTGATGCAAAGAGTTTTGTGACCTTATATATTCATTTTGTACTAGACCATGCAGTATCAGTGCTAGATGAATAAACCATAGGATAGGAAAAAAATCACCATAATAAAGAATCACCAAGAAGCACAAAGAAAATATCTAATAATGTTCATATTGGTGGTTTTCTACTGAAACCCCTGAACTGGGTTTTATTGAGCCTGCAGACAGACCTTCCTGCTAGCTTCTCTGTCCATGAAGTTGCAGCAGCTGGACAAAAAACCTACAGGCTTATTTGTCTTCCAGATCTTTGTTACATAGTTTAATTCATTTAATAAGCTGCTCAAGAGTACTGGCTGCAAAGATCAAATGCAGTTGTTATCCCTTTGATTTTGTTTCTTTGTTTAGTTCTACAGATGACTGTGCAGAGACATTTCTCCGCTGCATCAGTGTAGTTATTATAGTTACTCCAGTTACTACCCCAGTTTCCTACCTGAAGGGTTATTCAAACCACCAGAACATGGAAACTGGCTGGACATATGACACAACATGGTCAGAAACAACACTAAGACATCTCCATTCTAGTATCAAATAGCAATTAGAAAGAAATAATCAACAAGCCATTAGCAGAACATGTCCTCCTAGTGTTTTAGGAAGGGTGAGATAAAAATAGATAAACAAATCAATAGGTGAGAGTAGTGAGGTACTGAAACTTCTGGGTGGAAATGAATGAAGTGGCACACAGCAGCCAGAAACTCATCAAAATAGTGAGAAATGCTAGTTTTAGAGCATCCGTAACTATTAGCCCTGGAGCACTGAAGTGGCTTCTAGAAGCCAGAGTAGAGTTATGCTAGTATCTAGTAGAAGCCATGGTAGGTGGCTCTCAAAAAGGAGGGAACAGAGCAAGGACAAGAAACCACTACCTTGGTTATGGCAAGGTGATGCATTATGAAAAATGATCTGCTAGTGAGTACTGGAACAAACTGGGAGGGAGCGGGATTTGTCACTACAGCTTCTAGCTTAGACAAACATATCAGGAATAGGTTATGGTTTAGCTCATCCCCGAGACAACTCTGGGCTAAATCGAGACCCCTGCTGTGCTCTGCTGCGTGTTCTAGCATCTTTGTTGTAAAATACCCATTTACTGCAAAAATGGGGATATAATGCAAGTCCTGCAAGTGTGAGAAGGGAGTTGTAATCTCCTAGCTTAGTCGTTCCATTGTGATTGGTACTTGAAATGTCTGGGTTAAGGCCTGTGTGGATATACCTCCTCACCTGGAGAGCAAAACACCAGACTGGCACATCTACCTCTACAGGCTGATGCACATGGAGACCTTCCATAGCTTCAGGCTCTGTCAGAGGTCAAGATGAAGCCCGGTGCCTTCATTTCATCCAGTAAAACCTCTAATATGGTCCCCTGTGTTTGTGCAGACAAGTGATGTGTCAATCAGCTACAACTGTAAAACAGTACAAATACACTGCCTCTCCATTCAGGACAACAAACATTCTACTTTCTCTGACCACATTGTGTCCTTAAAATACAATGAATCAATGGAGCTTGCCAAATTCCAGGATTTGGCTGAGCAAGCATCTTCTGGTCATGCTGAGATTAGCAGATAGCAATACTAATCGCACCCTGAATGGATCTTTTGAACGAAGATAATGAGGAGCTTTGCTGCTTGAGGTCAAATCCAAGTTATCCACTTGGCCCATTTATTTTGAGCTCCCATCTCAATGTTTCTTAGTATGTGCTTGGTAAGGGGCTCAGGGAAAAACACAGCAGCATGTAAGGTCCAATTTGTGTGTGTGTGTGGAAACATCCTCCTTTTACCTTTGATGGATTGAAATCACTTGGTGACTTGGGCTGGACCCAGAGCTTTATCTATGTAACACAGAATTTCCCTGTTGTCAAAGCCCAGATAACCTCCTAAGGCTTGTGAGGCAGCCACTGTCTTCTTCCTGAAGCAAGCATTCTCTTTACATCTGGCAGGAGAAGCTCAAATCTTCAGAGTGTTTCTACATTAAGACTGTGTTAATTAACCCAGCTGGGGGGATATGACAGGCACATGCTCAGCCTCAGCATTAGTGGCTCTAGCACAAGGTGTAGCGATGTGTTACTGCTCTTACCTCTTGGGCAGGGTGGCAGGTGGGTGAAAAGGGTAAGAGGGTAATATTGATTATGAGACTGATTATCATTCAGTTGGAAGGGGAAAGAAAAATATTTAAACTGTTATTTATGGCTGATGTAGCAACTGAAGGTCTCCTGCTAAGGCCAGATGGCTTAATTTCAGTTGGCTTTGCTTGGCTATGTTAATCAGTGGCAACCTGGAAGGAGAAAAATCACTTTAATCATTAATTTCCATTGTCATAATCTGGTGGGTGGGGCATGCTCCTCGTGTTTGCTTCTCTGGACCTCCAAACATTCATCACAACACATAGAAGAGACATAAGCCCCACAAAACCCCTCTTGCAAGTGTGGGATGTAATCACAGTCACATCAATGTCTTCTCTCTTGGTTCTCTCCAGATAGCTACATTTCTACAAGGTTCTCTGTATTAATAGATGGATATAGAAGTCTTAAAAAATGTGTCTATTTCTTGACTACATCACAGATTGCTGTAAGTCTGAGGTGAAATCCCACGTGCAACTCTTTGGAGCTGTTTTTTGCTGCTACTATGAGGAAACTGCTCCTCAAGAACTTGGGCAGTGTTCATATGCTCCAAAGAAGGTTCTGTAAATTCATCTTAGCAGCAGCATATTAAATGTTTAAATTCAGATAACTTACTCTGCCACTACTGTAATCTCTGTTTGCCTTAGTGGAAGTCAATTCCATTTACTTCACTGTGCTGTGGATCACAGATTTAAAATTTAAAATTCTTAAAAAAGATCATTAAAATCTACTTCTTTCATTTTTGCACATAAACACAAGTTGGACTTTTTATGAAGTGAACAGAAATGAGTAGGTTTGTTATCACCGAACTCAGACAAAAACTCAGTCTAGTTCTATTGCCTAATTTGCAGAGATTTTCTTGGGGTTTTTGATTTACAGACTCCTGAAAATTTTCTTATTGGAAAAGCCATGTCTAAAGCAAATTCTTGCCATCTCACTGTAAACTGATTGTCCTAATCACCTTTCAGAGAGGCCTTTTTCTATTGCAGACGCACCAGAATAAGCCCATGGACCAAAGTACAATTCACTGGTTAAAAGGATAGCACACAGACAATTGTTTTGATACACAAAACCCTGAGTGCCCAAGGATAGTGAAATTATCACAGATTTGGGTAATTGTTTCTTGGGAGACACTGATTTTTTTAAAAAATCAAGAAAATTTATTGTTGTCTCAGTAATGGTGTAGTTCTGTTGCCTGTGCATCCAATTCCCTGGTTTTAACTGGTTTTAACTTTAGAAGTATATGAAAAGGTGAAGTTTTATCGTCTAAGCCAAAGTGAATTTTGCATGGTGACTAATAACTTCGTAAAATCAAGTGGGGAAGCTGTGCTTTTGGATGTGTGTTTCAGAAGAGTCCTGGACCTTAGTGCCCCTATGGTGCAGCTACCAAGGGTGTCATATTGGTAGAGACTGAGAAAGAATCATTGAATGGTTTGGGTTGGAAAAGATCTGAAGCTCATCAGTTCCAACCCCCTGCTATGGCCAGGGGCATCTCACCCTAGACCATGTCACCCAAGACTTTGTCCAATCTGGCCTTGGACACTGCCAGGGATGGAGAATTTGCAACTTCTTTGGACAACCTGTTTCAGGGCCTCACCAGCCTCATAGTAAAGAACTTCTAACCTGAACTTCCCCTGTTTCAGTTTGAACCCATCACCCCTTGTCCTATCACTACAGTCCCTAATGAAGAGTCTCTTTCCAGCATCCTTGTAGGCCCCTTCAGATACTGGAAGGCTGCTTGGAAGAAGCTTTTGTCAACAGAAGTTTTCAGCCAGAAAGAAACTCTTTGGTGTGTTTTCCGACACAGTGGTGGATAAGCCACATCTATAGTTAAGCTTGCAGAACCTTGTGTTATCAGACTCAACTTGGGGAGCACTGGAAACCTAGGAACTGTTCTTCTTTATAGAAACCTTCTAAAGGAAACAAATCTTACTAGCTATTCTTTTAGAAAAGCCTCCATACTGTGGAGGTTTTGGAGGGAAGAATTGCAACAGGAGGGTGTGTTTTTCTCTATTGAATTCAACATCAGAGATGCTTCTCTACAGGTATCAACTCAATACAAGTAATTTCTGCTAAGAAGATCTTTTAATTGGGCTAAATTAGAAATGACTTATTAAACCAAAATTCAGTTAAATCTCCCTTGGTGTCAAAATCCAATGGGTTTGCACCCAATAATTGAGAGTTTCCAACCCATGGTGATCCCAGTGGGAAGCTGGCTGGGTTGACAAACTTCCTAATCCATCAGAATATAAGGCTAAAAGCTGAGGAACTGCCAAAAGGGCTTGAATCTTTCCTCCACCTCCCCCATATAAAAAACCTCTGAGTAAATCAACAGCATCAAATTAGGAAGCAGAAGAATCAAGTTGTGATTTCTACAAGGTTGCCTACATGTCATATGTATATGTATCCATAGAAAGAGATATATCTAGATTGTATACATATATGTTGCTAGAGGTCTAAAATATAGGTGATTTAATATCCTGTGTGACAATTGGAGAAGCATATAACTAAATACACATATAAACAATTTTAAGGTCTGTGCCTGCATAGTTTTGTACATTTTAAAGGTATAGAAACATTAGGCATTGATTTCTCCTGAGCTAATAGGATTTGTGATTGGATCCCTGCATCTCAGCAGGATGATTTAGAGAAAGGGAGGGACTACTGTGCATGGCAATTTCCCCCCTGTTGGGAGGCATTAGCTCTCAGTTTGTTATGCCTTTTAAAATCACTGATGTCAAATGCACCATTCTGGGTAATGTGTGCTGTAGGTCATACAAAAAATGAGTCCTTTACTATTGCAAACACTCGCCATACAAAGTAGTAACAAGTAGGGTGAATTAAACTTCCTGATGAAGCATGAACTGAGCACTGCTCACTGGGAAGGATTTCACACTCACACTGCTAGTTTTGCACAGAGTTTGACCGTATCCATGACCAATACCACCCAAGATAAAATCATCCATAGATGGTAGACCACCCCTGGGCACTCTGAAGAATCATCACTGAGGAAATTTCACTGCTTTCCAACCCCTTTTTACTACATCTCTAGTATAAACATGGCAGAACTGAGCTCTAAATCTGAATTACACTGCCAAGTTGTCAAAAAGGATATCAGTGCTTTTTGGTTCATAGAGTTGAATTTTTCTCCCAGGGACTCTCTTTATCTCTGCAGGATAGAGAGGGAACAAAAGAAGTTTGGTACCATCAGGAAGCTTAATGAAGTCAAGGTGGTATAAAAAAAAAGACTCCATGGCAAAATTCCTTACAGAATTTGTGCAGGTCCATCAGTCTCTTGGTCTTTTGAGGGCTCATCTGAAGCTAAAACCCAAGTGATGCAAACATCCCAGTCGCCATCCTACCTCAGAGTAAATCAGCTGGCAAAGTCACCTAGGCCTTTACTCAAAATGGTCTTTTCTTATGATGTGTCCTGATTTAGGCTGGGACAAGGTAGCAGCCCCTAAATGAAAACTGCATTTATTACTTCATGATGGTTCTTTCCAACAACATTGTATAAGAAAAGTTTAACTAAAAAATCATCAGAACAACCTCAATGAAGACAATTTCAAGAATTTATAAGTTAGAAGCTCACACCTGGCTCTCTGCTTTGCTCAGGAAGTAGCACTGCTGTTTGCCCTCTACAAGTGGCACCGCTTACCAAAGAGAGACACTTTCAGTGTTATTTTTATGCTTCTCAGCTTGTGCATCTGTCTGAAAAGCAGATGAGACTCCGTGCCTCTCCTCCCATGCAGGCTCTTCAGTTATGTATCAGAGACTCTTGTGTTGTCTGGGATCTAATAACCTCAAGGCTGACATTCAAGGCTTGCTTCCTTCCAGGTTTATTGTCCTCTTGGCTGCCACTCCAGGTACTCAGTGCCAGGTGCTCAGGTACTTAGCACTTGCTTTTGATGGACAGCAATCATATTCTGAAATGCTGCTTTCATGGTTTGAGTGACACCTTTGATAGATAGCTGTGCCTCTGCTAACAGAACAGTACAAAATGCTTGTTTTTCTTTCCCTCTGTCTACATCCATCTCTCTTTTCCACTTGAACAGCCTGGGGAAGAAGATGTGAACTACTACTCAACAGACATCATAGGTGTAATTTCATGAGGTTTCTATTACTCAGCCTGGTTGTAACTGATAATAAAGAGTTGATATTTACTATAACTTTGGTAACTTGCATCGAGATGTAGTTAATATCTAGAGAAATGGAACCTTCCAACAACCAGCACATAATGGCAAAATGTTTAAATTGAACAAAATCACTTAACTTCTAAACAGCAATCAGGAGTAACTCCGTTACAGTTAAAGGTGTTACCTTGGCACAGAATGGCCATGAAGGAGGATTTATGTAGACTATCCACCCATATTTCAAAACTTTTTGATGAGATATGGAACATCTGAAGGAAGTCCAATTTCTCAGCCAAACTGTCTTTACTTAGACCAAAGTTGTGGACTTCAGGCAAAGGGACTCTGAGAAGTTACCAGCTTGAGTCTCTCCTGGAATATTTGCAAGTCTCAACTGTTAACTAAGACAAAGAAAATCTATGGTCTTTATCAAACACTGAAGATTTCACTTAAGTGGCTGTCATTATCATTGTTACAGAACAGCCAGAGCCGACAGCCTCTACTTGGGCTACCAAAGAAAACACTTGACTTCTCATGGATTAAGAGGATAGCAGTAATTTACCTCAAGGAAAAAATCCTCACATAACACAAGGCTCATGGACCTGGCCTGATTCATGAGAGCGGTTTTTAGGCTCATGGGCTCATTCGGGCTCTAAAGATGACTCTGAAGGCTTTATAGCACTTATCTCCTATTCAAATAGCTATTTTTGTTACTGCACCATGAAAACACCATTCCTGACACAGAACTTGCTCTACTGTCATCACCTCAACATTCTAGGCCCGTTTCCCTAGCTGGGCAATAGCAAAAGTGCTTCCACTTCCAACATACTAGCACCTTATGGGGATACATTGGCCTATTCCTCTTTACAGAGGCAAAACTTTGAGGTACTTGGCCATGGATAAAGATGGAAATAACTCCTGGTTTTCATCTCTCTGAAGAACATGCCTTCAGGATCTTTTACCCTAAACCTTCCCTAAACTTGCAGTCCTCACTCTGGCTTCCATACTATCCCACCCTGAATGCATTACTAGGAGCAGCTGACACAATGTCCCTACACTAACTTACTTAATTTGATTTGGTTGCTCAAATTAGGCGTCTTTCATACACTGACCAAAAAGAAAACCACTGAACTGATGACCCTTGTTAGTTTTTGGACATTTGAAATCTGTAATGCTGCTGCTTCTTTGTCCCTCTTGACCTCATGCAGAAGCCGACAGTTTCTGTGCAATTTCAAAAGGACTTGGGAACCATTACTGTATTCTAGATAGTTTCCCTTTCATTTAGGCAAGTTTTCTCACACTGTGAATATGAGAGCGACCTTTAAATCATGGGGATATTTCTGTTATAAACCATCTCTGTCTAAGTGAGTATTTCCATCTCAGCAGCAGAATTAAATTTGTCTCCATCTCCAAAAAGAAGTTCAAAGCTGCTTCACTTTCTAAACTCTTGCAAAAACTGAAGTTCTGCTGAGAAACCACTGTAATATTTGCAGCTTTCTTTCACTAGACATGTAGCATCTTGCTTTACTGGTGTTTTATGCCATGGGTCGTTGCTGTTCCAGCTACCTGGCCTAGGATTACTTTTTGCAGCCCAGAGGACCCTGATTTCATGCAGTGGCAGTCACCTAACAGATCCTTTCTATATCCTCCTGTAACTACTTGAGTTTACCTGAAAAATGAAAGACCAGCTCCTTCTTTTGTGCTGCAATTTGCACTGTGCCACCAGCTCTTTTTCTGCATCAGTTCTAAAGCAGGAAATAAAATCATCTCAGAATCAGTATCTGTGGGGAGGCAGCACAGGACAGTTCATGTCCAGTGGACTTAGCTCTCTTAATAACTAACACACGTCTCATCCAATTTGTGATCCAAGAGTTCATGGCTCTGGGCATCTTTCCTGAAAGAAGCTGAAATCATGTGAAATATGCTGACAAAGAGAAAGCACAGATTATCAGAAGACAGATTCCCTTTTACCTGCGAGTATACATATAACTTGCATGTTTACAGGAACAGACGTGCCCACGTAAAGGAGGGGCAGGACAAGTAATGGGAAGGCTTTAGCATCGCTCTTCCCTTGCAATCAGCATACTATAGTGAGATAATTCTGCTACCAGCCTAACTCAGTCTGTGCTATAGCACATGGACTTCAGTGACCTCTGCTCACCAAATTGTGGGTTTTAAGCAAGTCTGAAAATACTGCCCACAGCATCTCAGCTTGAGTCATCAAGGTCTTTTCGAAGAATTAGATTTCCTATTTCTGGCAAGGAAGAAGACAACCCAGTGTAAAGAATAGTAATCTGAATGGAAAACTGCAGTGGAGCCATGTGTCATATTTTACTGGCAATTAAAGAATGTTTCCTACCTATGGAAATAGTGATGTTTCAGAGCAGTCTGCAGTTGGTTTAAAGAGAGAATTGGATACTTTTATGGAAAAAATAAAATATCTGAGATACGTTTCCCTGCTATGTTTTCCTGCTACTATTTCTAAGGCCCAACATGTCCTGGTCAGCCTTATGTTCTGCTGTAGAAACAGGCATCACTGCAAAGAGATGTCTCAGTCTTCCCATTGCTCATGGAGGTTGGTCTGTTCCTGTGCAGAGCTCACAGATGGCTTGGGGCTAAATAAGTTCTGATGTTAATTTTGCATGTAAACTCAAATAAGTAAGTACAGAAGGAGGCTATAGAAAGGACCTGTTGGGTGACCTCCCCACTGCATGAAATCAGGTTCAGTGCCAAGATCTTTGGGACAACACAAGAAAGTAGTTTCATCTCTGCCTTGCTCTTTGTGCAGAACTGCCTGTTAGAACAGCATCTGCTGACCACAGGTACTCAGCTGGGTTAGGTGTTGCTATCTAAATCTCTCTCATATCTAGGAAGAGCTGTCAGCTACATGATAAAGATGATTTTGATGCGGTAGCAAAAGGGTAGATGAAGCCCAGGAATGTGATTTCCCTACCAGACAGCTGTGTTTCTGAGAAAGCAATCTGAGAGGATGTACTGTATGGAGAGGAGGTAGAAAAAAAACCACCTTGTTTACAAGAGCTTAGTGAGTCACATCATCTCGATAGCTCAGAGATAGACATACCAGAGCACTTATGCAAATGTCAAACATCATGCTTGAACAAAAGGTTACTCAGTAACATAACCTGAAGCTTTTACTGCTAATGAAGCATTAACTTCCATCTCAATATGGGACTGTGAGGAGTTTAGGACTTTTTATAGCTCAGCTCATGATTGATTGAGTGATGCAAAAATAACAATATCCTGAATCTTCCTTATCTGAGACAGGGGATTTAGTTTCTTGTTTTAATTTTACCTGGAATTTCTAATTGACAGAAAAACCTAAAATCTTAAATTTTTTTGGTCGTTATTTTCTTTTCATTGTGGGATGAGGCAGTTAAAGAGCAGTGACAGCATGAGAAGCGGGATGTACTGTGCAAAAACGATACTAACCTGTCTTACACCAGTGAGGAAGTTAGGACATTGGCAATTTTAGCCCTGCTTTTTTGCACAAATAAGAATATTGTTTTCTAAATGACACACTGGAAAATGTAGAATAGAATAGAATGAAATATAACATAGCAGTTCAGTTGGAAGGGACCTACACCAATCATCTCGTCCAACCCCTGAGCTGTTCATGACTGGTCAAAAGTTAAAGCATCTTGTTAAGGCCATTGTCTAAATGCCTGTTAAACACTGACAGGCTTGGGGCATTGGCCATCTTTCTAGGATGACCCACTCTCTAGAGTGAGTACACTAGTCCAGGAGTAAATCTCATGTTACAATAAAAGGGATTATCTGGGTGTTTTTGGACCATGAGGTTGTGTCTAGTATAAATCTATGTATGTGCACCACTGTTGCCATTATCTTCAGCAGGGCTTGTCCTAAATTAAGTATTTGTCTTGGAGATGAGCATTGACCTGGGGATATTGGTTCTGGTTTAAAATAAGTCTGGAAGCTAAGTTTTTTGGTCTGCAGCTGGCATTTAGAACAAGAGCAATTCAGTGAGTTTCAATGTCTCTAGAAAACATCAGAGGGACTGGAGTGGAAATGCATCTTCCCTATGAACAAACCATCTCAAAATTAAGGATCAGCAGATATGTCTTTCTTTCTCCAGGACCTTCCATTATCTAATTTTCTGCTAAGGCTTTGTGGTCTCTGTTCACTGCCTTCATTTCGAAACCCAGGGAAATTCCATTTGACAGGTGAACTTCTGAACAGGCAAATGTAGCTCTACTCCCATTGTTTGTTTGTTTGGTTGTTTTCTGCTGCCTTTGTTCCTCATAGAAACTTTGCACAATGGAGGGAAGATTGTTCCTCACAGAGGGGAAAACCCCCATATTTTTGGCACTTGAAAACTGCAAATGATGTTCCAGGCAAGTGTTTGGGAGCTACAGAAAAGTCTTTCACTGACCCTCATATTGCGTTGCAAGTTACAACACAGTGTTTTCTCTCATGTCCGTGCTCCAGAGCATGATCTTTTTCTTTCTTTCACATGCCTTACAATACCTGCACATTGAAAAGAGGATAAATTGGTTTCAGGCACATCCTCCATGAACCTCCATTCCTCATATCATTCTTGTGGTCCTTGAATATAATGATCACTGTAAAGCAGCAGTCACCCTAAATCCTCTTCGGTGTTGCCTATGTAACTACATAACATTTCCTCTGTGCATACTGAGCTGTCTTTGCTCCCCATGGCAGTTCTACCTACAGGAGGTTGCACAATGATACCCAGGTACTCAAAATGAGGCTATGCAAGCGAACAAACCTTCATCCCACTGGAAGAAAGTCTTGGGGTGGGTGCTTGCAGTCAACTTTTGAGGACTAAGTGGATTCGCAGCAAGGAAGGTGTATGGACACAAGGGAGTCAGGTAGGGATGTATGCCCAGACAGCCATCAGCCTGGTAGGATGAACTGAGAGTCTCCTATAAAGTGTAGCATGTATTCAGACAGACTTTTTCAGCTGTTTAGCTGAACTAAAAAGCTTCAAGGCACAAGATATGCTCTTCAAGACTGCCAGGCTTGTTTCTCTGTGTAGTCAATAGGTCAGGTATTTCCAATGGGATGTAACTACATCTCTGTCTGGTCCAAGAGGTGTTCTTCCTAGAAAAAGGTCACTGGGTGCAGCTTTTAATTAGCTATTAAACAGTAATCATCCCTACATAGAAAACAAGTTTATGTGTTTACTTCTGCCTGTTAGCAAGCATTCCCTATCCTCTCCTGGAAAATAGGCAGGGATCTAGTTCAGGCATCCTATTAAAATGCTGTCAGCTGTGAGCTCTTTAACATTTTCACTTCAGGGATCCATAAATATTCAGTGTTCTTGTCCTGAAGGGCAGTTATTTCAGACTTAATGATGTCTTGACATCCTTAAAAGCTAAAGTCCAACAAAAGTACTGGTAAACTTAGTTGCTTGCAGATCCATATAGAGAAAGGCAGGCCTTAAAAGCACAAGGTCCCCATTGCAATAAACTGTTTTTCAGACTTAGCTGTGTAAGCAGTAAAGTAAAATCAGGAGCAAAGAACTGCATTTCATGGTCACATTTGGGGTGTGATTACAGGAACATCTGAGCTGCTGTGAAAAGGCAGGATCTTTCACACACTTTCTTCGCATTTTCTCTTTCCTGCTGCCAGTTCTTCTGTCCTCCTCTCCTTTTGCTCTACCTCTCCTTTGTATTGCTACTGTTGCTTGTCAGACTGCTCTCATCCTGCTGTCATTGATAATTTGAAGGAAAATAGTCCTTATCTCTCATTTGGAATGAAAGATGGAGGGGAAAGATCATTTTCTGACTGGTTAGGGAGTTGTGCTGGCTCTCAGCATCATCCAAAGGGTTGGTAAATTACATACAACAATATATCATATATCATATCATAGATGGAAAAAGAGAAAAACCTGGGTGTGCAAAATGGGAGTTCCCTCTCTGACAGTGGGGCACCTTAAGATCAGTTTATTTTGTCCTGTGCAATTTTATCTTTTGACATTGTGGACTTCTTCCCTTGGAAGTGTATTTACCGATGTGGGCTTTCCTTGATTTGCACAGAGTGGAGCCTTGAACAAAAGGCAAGATCTTTGCTTTTGTCATCTACAAGATCTGTTAAGAAAAGGCAGTTACCCTCAGAGCTGTAATTGGAACACTTCTGAGGAGAAGGTAACAGAGCCCACAGTAAAAGGGCATTAATAAGTCTCCAATCTTCCTTTGCTTTAGGTCACTAACAAGCACTGATGAAGGTATGGAGATAACCATCTTTCTGAGAAAAAAAGACATGTCCTGGCTTGATGTTTCATCCCAACCCAAAAAGATGCACCTCTTTTATTTCTCTTTGTTTGGTTGGATTGGTTTTGTCAATGTATCATCAGTTGTTTCAGAGTTTGGACTTTGCGTCCTGTCTGAAAAAAGGAGGTGGCGTTTGGATCTGAAAGGAAGCTAGAACTCATGTAGTTTCTCTCAAAGGGCTGATGCAGACACCTCCCATATCTCTAAATACCATCTTTTTCAAAGCAAGCTGTAAAAGCTGGTTTCTCCCACACTCTTTAACCTTACATTTTTCTGTTTCCTTGTACGATATTGAGGACCCACTCCTTGTCCTTCAGTACTTCACAGAGTTACACACAGGATGCCCATCCTGGTAAACCAGGGAGACAAAGCCTTTACACACCAAAGTTCATATGAAAGGAGAATTGGCTGGTTTCTCTGCAGAATGGGTCTGGTTGAAAGCTTTATTTTGATTTACATATGCTGCGCCCCAACAATCCTTCCTGAAGAATGGGAAGTAAATTCAGGCCAGCCTGATATACCCTTCTTCCTCTCAGATTGGATACTCAGCCTAATGGGAAGAAAAGAACTGGCTTTAAAATTCAGCAGGTTGTTTCTCCTTTTAAATTGGTGATATGGATTCTGGTTTGGAGCATAAGGAAGCATAAATTATAACACAAATGAGAATGTGGGAGACAGTGTAGGAAAATTCTGTATAAAATAGCAGAGAGGGAACAACATTTGGGGAATAAAAAGTAGGGCAGATTTTGAAATATTCTCAAAACCATTTAACACCATCTGTCAGGGGCTCGTGTTGCTAGGGATTTATCATCTATCTGCAAAATCCTCTGGCTAGTGAAAACAAATTTGGCAAAGGATGATTAAACTTCTCCTACCCTTCAACTCCTACCCCCACACTCCCACCAACCAACTCATCTTCCCACTTATGCTGAGAGGAGGAATCAGCTGAATCCATGTGCAACTCCATGGAATGACCAGAAATTAAAGAAAAGCTTAATTAATGTTTGTTATACCATTTGCTTTAGCTTGCCACAGTGTAGGCTTGATTTTGTAGTGCTTATACAACCAAACCCTGAAACACAGATTGACAGCCCAAGGGTCAGCCAGGCTCTAAATGATAATGTCCCTGAGGCAGAAGATTGTCTTGCAGAAGGGAAACAAATTCAGAAACCCAGAAGCAGTGGATTCAGAAACCTCCCAAACAATTCCCAGGGATTTGTTACTTCATGTCCTGGAAGCATTTTATTCAACATTTACCTTGCGTGGTTTTAAATCCTATTGATCACACTTGGTCTAGAGACTGCCTTTACAAAAGGCTAATTAATAGTCTGTAGTGCTGTTCTAGTTGTATAGCAATGGTGTTACGAGAGTTGGAGACGAGTGTAAAGTGCTGAAATAACCTTCTTAGCTGGAGCAAGAAGAATAAGCAATCAAGTCAGTTCCTAATTGCTGCAACACAGCCAACACTGGGGGTGAACTAGAAGAACATCATTTTCTCCCACTCAGTAATCTTTCTCACTTTCCTATATGCCTCAGGATACAATATGAGGTCTCCAAAAGAGCAGAGAGAGAACAACAGCTGGGGAATAAAAAGTATTTACCAGAATTCTAGCCATAACAAGCTGCAGGAGATGTACCCCCACCCACACCCCCCGGTCTTCTTTAGCCACAGAGAAGAATGTAAAAAGAGACAGCTATACTAAATATCCCAAAGGGCATACAGAATAATAATTATAATGAATACTGTGTATTTTTGCACGTTCTAATGCAACAAATGATAATTATAAAAGTTAACTGGAGGTTACCTTTGTAAAAAGCTTATTTGAATAATCCATTTTTAGGGAAAAGTATTTAAATGATTTTTCACAGTTTCCACCATTTAAGTTGTTCTAATAAACCAGTTATTTCATCTCCTGCTTAATGCCTAGTAGCCTGCTATAAATGTCTTAGAAACACGCCTTTAGGTTGAATGTTGTTCTTGATGTTTCTCTTCCTTTCTGAAAGCAAGTTACAGAATGAAATAAAACAATCAGAGAAGATTTATAGTAAAAGTGTATTTGCTGAGACAATTAAGTTGTGATTTTTTTACTAAGTAAGATTCTGAATGACAACTGAATGCTGGAAAGTACAATGAAGTGCAACACTGACATGAATTATTCGGTACAACAGGGAGATGGACCACAGACTGCTAAAGGATATAAGTTGCTCTGATTTGAGCGAGGAAAAAAAGTCTGTGTGAGCAATAATCCCCACTCAATGCTCTGCAAGGAGCAGCAGACACTGAGATGAGGGCAAGCTTTGCTAAATTATCAATGGTGGCCATTGCTTGTTTCATTTCCTTTGGTTGAGGTTTGTTTCCAATCCAGCAATTTGATTTTTAGTCCAGCAGGTCTTCGAAGAGAGGGCAGGAGAAAGAGCAGAGTATCCCACATCTCTCAAATAGCTCCTAATTCAGGTGTAGTTGAGCTTCTGTCACTGCTTAAGTGCCTGGAGGACGGGAGGTACCTTTAGAGAAGATGAATAGGAGGGTCCTGTTGCTACAGTTTGCGTGAGACTATGGTAGGTATGCACACCCGCACTGACAGGCTGGAACAGTTACATGCTGGAAGGTACAAGAAAACATCCCATGCACCTGAGTCCTTCATCCCTTCACTATGGGCCATCTGCTCTGCTGTAACTGCCCATGTGATGCTGCTCTTACACATTGGCATATATGAAGGATCTGTGCCTTTCACGGCCATGAAGTAAGGATTAGTGCTTGAGCAGTTCCCATGAAGCCTCCCACATGTAAGAGGGAAGCTCTATGCTTTGCTCTCTGGTTGCACCAGTCCCACCAGGACTTTTTTTTTAGTGTAAATGAAAATAAATGGTTAGGATGAGGGGAGCTCGTAGGAAGAATGGATCCTGATTTGAGGAAGCAGGGAGGATGGAAGTAGGAAACCATAGAAAGTAAGAGCAGCACATGGTGGTGGAGGGCTGATTTAGGAAGAGGTGGAGGTGGAGGTGAGTTTCCATTTCTACATAAATTAAGCACTCTGGCTCTAAACTTTGTTGGAGTTCTTCCCACTTAACTTGGGCAAGACCTGCCTTCAAGACATGTGCATGCATGAGTGCACATGGCTATTTTTGGACATCCTGAGACCTTGGCTTCCTGCCTTGCAGCATGAGCAGCAGTGGTTTTCTCCCACTTGGAATATGAATGCATCATTCTTGGCCCAGCTGAGGTGCCATTTGGACACCAATCCAAAGGATGAAGTGATGTGTGTTTGCCCACCACAAGCCAGACACTCAGTGACTCATCTTCATTCATTCCATCTCCAAAATAAAGCTGTGTGTCTATCTGTCAGAGCTTCTCACTTGGATATTACTGACAAATAACAGCTTCAATGCAGAAAGCTATTTGGTCTTTCTTGTAGACAGACCCACAGGTATGACATATCTTCCCATGATACTATTCTGGAGTCATGTTATGGAATATGAAAATCCAGCCCTGGACTGGAGGAAGATTCATTATCTGTGTGGAAAGGAAATGTAACTGAAGCTCATGTAAAGTCCAAAAATGAAGGTGGACTTTTTCATCTATTTCAATGGCCTTATAATGAAATCATTATTTATTATATATATACACACATATTTATATGCATATATATATACACATATATATGCATATGTGTACATATATATTTTATGTATATATCCTGTGGCAGGTAAGTTGGAACTAGATAATCTTTAAGGTCCCTTCCAACCCAAACCATTCTATGATTCTATTGTTTCTTGGGTTAAATGTCAGTCAAAGAAACCAAACATTCCCTGGTGTTTTCAAGTTGCAGAGTCAACAGTGGGCAGCATCCATCTGGATTGCTGCAACCACCCCAAATACACCCATCCCTTTCTCTTTATCCTACAAAATGATCAGCAAAGACATGGCAAAGAAAGAAGATTTCTTGTGTAGGTTACACTGGGACTGCGTGTTCTTCATTGACTAGCCTGAAAATTCAACACAAGCCACTTCTACACAGTTCCTAGCAGAATTTGTCCAAAAAGTGAAGGCAGATTGAATAGTTAGTCCATTCTACTGTTTATCATTTGAAATGTTAATTCACAGAATCTATGAATCTGCTGAGCTCTAGGAAGCTGTGTAAACTCACAGGAAAATCACTAAGGATGTCATTTTAATACTACTGACACTGATGGCTCAATCCTATTAACTGTAGTGGGGTTAGAATTTAGCCTTGAGTTCAAAAACCTGGAAGCAGATGGATAATGAACTGTTAGATCAGTGCCAAAATGGATATAAGTTGTTCTTTCACTTCAGAACAGGCCTTATGGTGAACATCCGTGTTAGCAACCCTTTGCTGGCAGAAAGGGAAGATTTTGAATGCTGGTTTTTATTAATTCATACAGTGATTCTTGCTGGATGCCATGTGGATGTGAATCTGTGTTTCTTCCTTATAAAGCTTACATTAAATTGGGACAAAAGAGCTAATATTTACATGTGTGAGGATTAACTGATGATGGCATTTGTGAGGCGAGAATCTTATTATTACCATAGAATGCATTTATGAAATGGTCTTGAGGAGAAGATTTGAAGTTTCCCACAGCTAAGGGAACACTACAGTAGTCAGATGAATGTTATTCTCTGTGTCTGCAAAGAAAGTCTGACTCATATTTGGAGTCTGTAACTGTTCTTGGAATATGAGTGTTTAGTGTGAAGCATTCGTGCCCATGGCGGGGGGGTTGGAACTAGATGATCTTAAGGTCCTTTCCAACCGTAACTATTCTATGATTCTATGCTGTTCTATATTTATTAAATGAGTCTTTCAAGTCACTCTGCTCACCGTACTGACATTCTCACTGAAGATGGACACACCTCAGTGCTCCTCTAACCCCGCTGCAGCAGTGACAAATCAGTTTTCACAGTCAGTTAATGCCAGCTCTTGGTATTGGGCCACTTGCAGATAGACCAGCTGTGATATCTGTCAGAGTTATTTGTCCACTGAAAACCAAATCGATATCTTAAATCCCTTTCACTAGTCACTGTGAAATTTTAGTTACTATCAAGCTAGTCAGGAGCTGCTGACTCCAATAGCAATCACTAAACACAGGGAAAAAAAAGCTCCCCATAATTCAGTGGTTTACCCCATACATGAGTTCTGCTTCCAGACCTGGGTAAATAAAAGGACTCATTGCAATGAAAAAACTTTTGAAGTTTCCTTCTCATATGAAACCAACCTTTTGTTTTCCTCTCTCTGCATCAGAAATATCAACAACTGCTTATATGAGAGGGACTCATCATCAGGGACTGTAGTGATAGGACAAGGGGCAATGGGTTTAAACTGAAACAGGGGAAGTTCAGGTTGGATATAAGGAAGAAGCTCTTGGACCAACCTGCAGAGTAACACATTTGCCCTTAAAACCTTGAATTTTGCCTCTGCTAATGCAAATTTAACTTGAAAATAGTACAGAAACCAAGCCTAGGTGGTGACTCACTTTGCAGGGGGGACCTTTTGAATCTTTCCTCCCTGTACAAATGCATATCTAATGCCTGCATACTGAGAAAGAACTCAGAAGCCTGACTTCTTTCTGCAAACAGCTATGGTTTCAGTATGAATTGAGGCTTTTGATGCCAAGAGGGTTTTGCAGAGGATCTAAGAGCTTCTGTGCCTATGTGTTTCTTAACCACCAAATTCTCACCCCAGGGCTGTGTGCACAGAAGTCAGTGAAGACAAAAGACACATATATGTCCATAGCCTCCCCAGAAAACGGTCCACTTTTTGAGACCTTGAAGCATCTCCAGTCATTGGGTCAGATGGACACAATCATGGGTGCATTGCATGCTACATGTCAGATGGAGCTTGCATGGCAGCAATTTTATTTCTTGGTAAAGCATACGTGCCCTTCTGGAAATAACTCTTCCCAGCAAGTCCACCCATGTGGGAATTCTCACAGCTCAAACACTGATTTTTTTGTATCATCTGACACAGCATCATGTCTCTTGCTCCTAATCCACTTGTGCTTCTTGTCTATGCAGTTGGTGAGCTGATATAAACCAAAATGTGCACCTACACAGCCAGCACTGATGCTAGCTGCTAGCTGTAGATAATAATGGGACAACCTGTACTTAATTAGAATGTATTTGCGTAATCAATTATGTTCAGAAGTTTTTGCAAGATCAAGGCTTAGTATTGTACCATGGCATTTATATTCACTGCATGGGTAGTGACAAAAAGACAATACTCTTTGTCTAAGTTGCAAGGTTTCTGCCAATATTTGTCATCTGGGATACATTCCCTATCTTTCCCCTCGCCTTTCTGTCTGAAGTATCATCATCTGAATGGCAAGACGCATTGCAGTCACACATGCTTGGTGTTTGTTATTTGGCTTTTATTCAGACTCCATGAAGCAACACTCATAAAAATTGTCCTGATCAAAGGGCAATAGCAACAAAACTTTGCAGATGTGTTAACACAATGTCTGGGGCTAGACAAACAGTTATGCTGTTTGAAGGCAGTCTTTAATGGATCCAACCTGTGTGGGTGCTGGCTGTAATGAATCTGTTTCCAACAATATCATTTTGAGAGTTAAAATGATTAATCTTCCCCTTAGTGAAGCACTGTGGGATTATGTCTATGCAGTTGTGTCAAACCTCATCAGAGATTTTCTTATGTTGAAGCTCTCTCCTTGGCGTCATTAACTGCTCTGCAGTTCCTGACAATGCTCCTACAGCTTCATGAAGACGAGGAATTTAATCTAAGACAGTCTGAAAAATATTTTGATCTTCTTAGATGTCAACATCTCTATCTATGTAAAAATCAGGCTGATTTATTTTCCTCCTTTCTACCTATCTAGTGAGGTCCTTCCTCTTACAGGAGAGGAACAAGTGCAAAGAGAACACATACATTGCAGGCGATTGCTGTTTACAGCACTGAGGATGCGTTGCCATCCTGCATAAGCTCAAAGAGACGCAGCAGGGACATGATCAGGAAGAATTAGGTTTTCCTGGTTCTGGACATCAGCAGGTGCCACTTAAACTCTGCATTGAACCCTCAGCAGTGAAAAGAATCAATGTAATTTGGAGCCAAGCTGTATTGCGTAAAAGCTTCCCATACCAAATCACAGCTGAAGTAATATTAAAGTCAAATTATAAGAATTAATTTTAGTAACACTGAAGTATCTAATTACAATGGCATTTGTTCTTAATTTAACAACACAGTCAAAACTGTTATTTTAGGCAAATATTAGGTTAAAAAGGAAAAAGTCTTTTTTCTAAAGACCTCATCAGGCATCTGTTTCTTTTGGGTTCCTCCCTGTCAAATGAAATTCTGTGAAAACTAGCAGCTCCCTCTGGTTCGTGTACTTACTGTTTTTAACAAGACAAAGAAGTACCTTTAAAACCTTTCACCCAGGGATATGAAGTGTCCAACCAGGTAGCTGCATGGCCGCTAGAGAAGCAGCATTGCCCACTGAAGTGCTCTGATTTAACACAGCTGCTATAGCTGGCAAACAGACTCACTGAGAGAGACAGACAGACACCATAGAATTATCGAATCACAGAATAATTAGGGTTGGAAAAGGCCTTAGATCATCCAGTTCCAATCCCCCTGCCATGGGCATGGACCATGTCTGTCCTCTGAGCCTTCTTACTTTTCTCTTCTATGTTAAAGACTCCTCTCTAGCTTCAAAGTCCTTCCTGACTACTGCTTCTGAATCCTACACTCATAAATTGAATGGAAACCACCTCAAACCCCTTAAAAGGTTCACTGCTTGAATTTGAGTGTTATTTGGGGGGTGTAGAGGTTGAATGTGGAAAGGTTTGATCCCTTTGAAGTCGCCATTATTTCTACCTTTTATGTGGACAGAAGAGAAGGTAGAAAACAGCATCTCCAGTCACCAGACTGCATTCATGCCAGGTACACTGCATCTTTTCAAAAGCCATCTCATAGCAGCTGATGGTCTTCTTGATGGCTTTGAGCAGCATTTCAGGAGTGATTCAGATGCTTGGGGATCTGTCTGAGGGAGAAGATATTCCTCTGGCCTCTGTTTAAATGAAGCCACTATTCATTCACTAACATTTCTAATTACCAGCACTATAATTGAAATAGTGGAGTAATCTCTCTGAAGAAGGAGAGCAGGGGGCAAAGTCATTTTATTAAAACATGGGTTGCAAGCTTGGTGCCAATGTCAGCTGAGCAAAAGTGATTCATCTCAGAGGGATGCAGGCAGAGATGAAGAGGAGACAAAGAGATGGTGCAGACATAGCCATGGAATGGATGGAGATTTAACACTGCTATTTATTCTCTCCCTTTCCAGCAGAGAAGTCGTTGCTGGTCCAGGCAAAAAGCAATGTTGGTTCCCATGTCTTTCTATTAACTGGAGGATTCAGGACATGTCACTTCATGAACAAGGTACACAGCATTGCAAATGATACCAAGCACACCTGTATGGGCAATTGGAAACCTTACTGTCTGCCAGGATCAGAGCCTAAATGTGTCTCGTTGTTCACATATGTTATTCCACTCTGCTCCTCTTACCTGAGTCTTCACTTTGAGAGAAGTTCAGTCATCTCTATTCACTGAGGATGAACCATGTGGCTGCAAAGATTTAGTTCTGAGAAGGACTTTGGGTGAGTGTTGCCTATGCCAATTGCAGTAGGTGTTGTTAGAACAGACTGACATGCTTTCTCAAAAAACTTAAATGGAAACACATCAGGACAAGGGGCTATGGGCAGAGAAGAGTGCTTTGAATGACAGACCTATTGAAATGTCTTACAGGAATGCATTTTGAGAGCTGATCCTGCTTATCCTTTCCCTAAGATGTGTCAAGCTGGTTCAATGAGAGGTTCTCAGGTGCGTAGTAAACATGGCACCGGTGAGACAGGAGTCACTTCACAGCAGCATGCCCCAAGGCCATGTCCTAACTGTGCACACTGGCAGATTCTTCTCTAAACAGCCAGAAAAACTTTCCATATCATCAATGATACCTAAATAACTGTGTCCAGGTCCTAACCTTAACAACAGTCAACATGTCTATGTGTCCATCCGCACAGCCTACTTCCAGGCCTATATATGATCAAACTCATATTTCATCTAGCTCTAGAGCTCAATATTGCCTTAATAGTAAATGGCCATGAAAATAGCCAGGCCCCCCCTTTAGATAAGAGCCAGATGTGAAGTCTGGATGCTGCTCCAAATTCCCCCACAGTTTGGGGCTTTGCCAAAGCAGGGATGTGGTAGGAGCTAATCACTCACAGAGGCTTCTCTGAAACGCAAGTGGTTGTTGTGCTGAATGTACAGTACTAAGATCTTATCTTGCTTTACAAGCTGACTAAATCCAGAATGAATCAATTATGGGATTAAAAATAATCCAATAATCCTCTGTTCTTCTGTGCCTGGAATCAGATGCTGCATCTGTGAAGATAGCGTTAGTTACGGTAAATGAGATCACCGTTTGTCCCATTTCATTAAAAGCCTTCCCCGAGTGTTAACAGCTCGGGTGAGAGGTTGAAATGAAATTAAATTGAAATCTCCTCTCTCTGATTGATTGCCATTGTGCACACAGCCTTGGCCTCAGCTGCCCAGAGGGGACAGCCAACATAGGAAAGATGTAGATGTCCCTATAGCAATGGGGTGTGAAGTTCTGCTGAGGGATTTCCACCCCCGGATGTGGCACAGAGGCAGCCATAAACGTTACTGACCTCCTTAAATTCATTCTGCAAACTCCTCTTCCAATGCTGCAGCCTGGTCTGAGGGCAAAGGGTTGAAACGTGCCTCCCTGCCCACCAGTTGTGCCTCTTAACAACCAGATCTTGCAGTACGTGTCCTATATCTCCTCTTCTATCTGCTTTTTATGGTCCCATTTGTCCTGGCCTAAATCTGGACAGTTTTTCTTTTCTGTATGAGACCAATTTTGTCATTTGCCTGGTTTTACTGTTTAACATTTGTGCCTTGAAGATGGTGCTTCAAATGCAGACTTTTACTTAATATTCCTTCTGCTTCTTTATCCCTTTCTTTAAAGAGAAGGAAAATCTAACAAAACCCAACCTACACGCAGCTATAGCCACTTTTATTTGGATCATCAGGGCTTGAAACCGAGATTTTTAGTGCTCATAGAGCTCTGCCACCAGGTCCTAGACATGGGAAGAGTTGAGCAGCACTCTTATCTCTATGTACAGTCTCAAGGGAGTAAATCTATGTACAACAAGGATGTTATTCACCTCAGAGCTTTTTGGGAAGCTCAGCCATGCCACAGAGCTGGAGAAGGGTGAGAATCAGACATCCAGAGGTGGCCTTGGCTATGGAGAATGAGCAGGTCCTAATGGCTAGGGCAGAAAGCTGAGCAGATCACTGAAGATCGGAGCTCTAGCTAATGTGCATTTCAAGCTGTACCCTTGCTCTGAAGCCCTTCTTTAACACAATGGCTGGAAAAACAAATTGCAGTCCCTCACAGCAAGGTATAAGCAACAGCCCCATGAATATGTAAAGACCTTTCAGCTGGTATTTTAAAACAGCATTCAGTAACATTATGCCACGCTTAACTGACTTCACCAGGCTTGAAAACAGGAGTCTTTAATTACAGTTGTTTATATTTCCAAAGATAGACTATAACATATTTATAAACAATCTGTGCACTTGGTGAGTAAATGACACACGGCATGAATCATTAGCTAACAGTTCTTATATAATATTCAAAGTGGGCATGAATGTTTCATGAAGGTGCTTCCACTGCCAAACTTGGTAGGAAGCTGAGCTTTCTGCCATTCTCATACACACTTTCTAGGCATCTTCTTCCATCCATTTTCCTCCCGTGAAAGCTCTGAAAGACTCATAATTCCTAGCAGGAAGAAACACCTTTGGATTTGCCAGGTTATGTCCAGTGTGGGACATTGGTTTGGAGTGCCTGTGGTAGGAATGAAGAGAGATATCCATGGTCCAAAGAATTCCCTCTGGAGTACAAAACCTCTCACATCTCATGGATGTGGCACCAGTCTGTCACATGCCACAAGGAGACAGTGCCTTACACATCTGAAATGCTCAACATGGCATCTCAGAGGTGAGAAAGGCAAAGGATAGGAGGTTGGGTTTGCAGCCACTTAAAGGGTTTAAAGGTTTGTCCTGACCAGGGAAGCACTGAGGTCATATCCTTGAGATCTAACAGTCCCATCAGTGCTGAGAAAGGATTAGACCTTGGCCAGTCGATTCTAGACATGGACAAGTCTCCATGTAAATCCTAGCTCAGTGCTAACCAGGATGCTCTATGGCCATGAGGACTGTTCGGCCAAGGGCATGGTGATAGCCTAAGACCTGAGTTCATTGGAGTGAAAATGGCAGTGTTCATACACAAGCAGAAACCCTTGGTCTTCTGTCAGGCATTAGCATCCTTCTCTTTATAAATCCTGATCCTGCTGACTGAGTGGGCTTTAAGAGGTTTCCTGAGGTTAGCCCCAGGCTCTGTGCTGGCATGTGGTGGAGCACTGTGCACATCTGGGCACCTCTTTTTCTGTCCCTCTTAGAATATATGTCATGTTTGGTTAAAGGGGTTTGCATAGCACCACACACAATCATAGAATCACAGAATGGTTTGGGTTGAAAAGGACCTTAAGATCATCCAGTTCCAACCCGCTGCCATGGGCCGGGACACAAGACAGGGGTCCCTAGTGCTGCTTATCTTACTGCTTTCTAAAACTACCTTAAAAGAGGATGGAGCCAGGAAGTGGATGGTATCTTCTCCATTCTCTTCTCCCAAGTAACAAGTGATAGGACAAGAGGCAACAGCCTCAAGCTGCACCAGAGGAGGTTTAGGCTGGAGATTAGGAGCAATTTCTTCACCAAAAGGGTTGTCAAGCACTGGAACAGGCTGCCCAGGGCAGTGGTGGAGTCACCATACTGTGTGGTGTTTAAAAGACTACATGTCTACATGATGTGGTGCTTTCAAACACTGTTTAAATGGTGGACTTGACAACATTAGGTTAAAGGTTGGACACAACGATCTTAAAGGTCTTCCCGAACCCAAATGGTTCTTTCATGCTATAAGTAATCATAAAAACAGCTTAGATGCTTCCTTCAGCTCAAAGCATCCTTAAACTACTAGTGTGCCAGAAGCTGAGTCACTGTATTGGGTAAGATGGATATTTTATTAAATGATTATTTCCAATTGTATTACTTGTGTCTCACTGATGGGCCAGTGTCAGAGCAGGGGCAAATGTTTGGATTGATCCATATAAATACTTTCATCTTCCAGCCGATGGCCTCCTTAAACCCAAAGCAACGAGTCAGCATATTAAAGGGCTGCAAAAGAGGAGAAACCCAAGCTAGCTGCTGCCAAGTGCAAGAAGGGAATTGGGGGGCATAAACCTCCTGAGCTTTGGCAGGACATCTTTAGGCACCTGGTGGTACAGCAGGGTGTGTCTGAGCATCTGCATGCAAATGTCTGTGCCAGAAGGAAAAAGAGAGCCCTTTTAGCTACCCCATGCAGTTCTGAGCCTGTGCACACTGTGATGCAGAAGAAGATCTCACCTTTGGAAGAGGCAAGCAATAGAAGACTTTATTATTGTTGCAACTCATTGCTATCCTCACTCAGCTCTTGTAAGGCTTATCCAAACCTCCAACGGTCTCAGTGACTGTTTTATGCATTTTATTATTCCTTGCTACATTTGTGCAATTTCTATTTCCATTTATTGGAAAGGTCTTCGGTGAAAGGATGGAGGGCAAGTTTCTATTCACATGCATTGCTCAAATCCATCTCTTTTGTTAAATCAGTTATTGGCACACCTGCACAAAGCCAGTTTCTTGGCGTAAGCAGGAATTTATGACCCTTTTCTGAGCTTCATTAGCTCATACGGCAGTATGTAAGGTATGCAGTGCTTTCCAAACTGCATTTTGGCAATCTGCCTACAAAAGTTAAGGTGTTTTGTTCTTGGTGGGTAAAATGAGCTGAATTTGCTGGTTTTCAAGCAATTTGTGTCAATTTTGAGTGAAACACACCGAGGTACTTGGAGGCTCTGACTACCCTACACCTCTGTGATCCTCATGCTAGATTAAGGCAGAAACAGGACTTGTAGTAGAATGTGAAAAGTAAAAACTGAAATAAATCTCCAAATAAGAAATCCAGAAGTCCATTCTGAGATGGTTCCCCTTTATTTCTAGCTAGTGCTAGATACTTAAGGGATCATGTTGTACATCCTTCCACTTACTGTCCACCTAGTGTCATCAATACCTCTTCTTTCTTACAAGACATTTCTGGCCACATTTGATAAAGGGGTACTTATATCCATGCATTTAAGGGGTTTTTTAATGTGAAAGTCAGCAGAGTAAAAACTAACCATGTAAGAGTTGCAGCTGTGGACTGCTACAGTGCTGATGATTTTACTTATCTGAAATCACCTCTCTGGAATGAGCTGTAGGGCAAAACAGCTGGGGAATAGTGAAACAACAGTGAAGTTAAGTCTGGGAAGAAGGGAGGGGTGAGGTGCAGGTTTAAGGTGCAGTTTTTTAGGGTGGTTTAAGGTGCAGTTTTATTGCTTATTGCTCTACTCTGATTTGGTAGGAAATAAAACAAATTAATTTCCCCAAGTTGAGTCCTTTTTGCTCGTGACAGTGATGGTAATTGGTGACTGATCTCTCCCGGTCCTTACCTTGAACCACAAATCTTTCGTTATGTTTTCTCTCTCCTGTCCAGTGTGGAGGGGAGTGATAGAGCAGCTTTACTGGGACCTGGTATCCACCACAGGTGAAGAGGAGTGATGATTCAGGGGAAACTCCAGGAACAAACTCGCCAGCAAAGTTTTAAGTTGATGAGCAGGTATCCTTCATTGCGGCGCCGGGAGGCACGGGGGATGGCTCCTCCTAACGTGCGGCCCGTGTTGCCGCACAGGCCATCCTTACAGAGTCACTTGGGCATTCATGAGGCTGCACATGAATTACATCATTTCCCATTCAGTTTCCCTCATACATACAAAATGTGATGGTGGTCTTTGAGAGTCATTTACTTCTTCCAACAATCTTCATCACCGCTGGCAGTCTTTGAAGCACCAGCTTAATTAACATAACAAACATAGCACTCATCCTGTCCCTCTACCTTATCAGACAGCTTAACTGCTCCCATTCTGGACATTTGCTAGTCCGGGATACTCCCCAGTAGATGTTTACACCAATTTAATGGGTTCATTAACATAGCAATCATCCTGCCTCTCCACCCATCAGCCAGTTTAACTGTGCTCATCCCCAGGTCCTGTTTTCCTATTTTATTCTTCTTACACTTTTTGTACCAGGGTCCTAAGGACCTAAAACTATCTTCAAGCACCCCCATTACAAAGCCATCAGACTTAATCTTACTCAGTACTGATTACATTTTGTGGTTTTGTGCCTCCTCCTTTCAAAAGGGATGGCCAGATTATGTTTGCAAATACAGCTTGAATTAGCTTATATTTTCTGCCCCTGTGCAGGTGGAATACATTTTGAGGCAAAGGGGATTTGTCTTGAGAGTGAAATGGGGCTTAAATATCCCCTGTAATGTGCAAATCCAGAAGTCTAGGGAAGAATGAGAAGTGCCTGTCTGTTAAAGAGAAAAAAGGGGATGAACAAGGAAATGCTGATAATTCAATTTGACTTCAACTTCCTTCCCAAGGCAGAACAAGCAAACAGTTTTACAATACAGGGTGAGCAAGCTGAGCACATATATGCCTATATATGCTCATGCTGTTTCAAACAGCTGGACTACAGCCTACAAGACAATGGAAGTCATTCTCCTGTCTGTCCCTGGTGGATTCCCATGTCTGGTTTTGATATCACCATTCAAGAAAGACGTTAGAGCCAACGGGACCATTCCCAGGGAAAGTAATGATAATGGTCATCAGTGTGATGGACACGGTTTGTAAGAACTAGTAAAAGAGTGGGAGCTGCTTAGCCAAGGGAGAAAAGAATAAAGGGGAAAGCTTTAACATGGCTGTTGCAAAGGCGAAGATAAACTTTATTATTGCTCATGGATGGTAGAACAAGAAATGATGGACTTAAATTTCATGAAGAAATTATTAGGGCTTTTTATTGTCCAACCATTAATTCAAGCACAAGATGAGGGGGAAGCTCAGTGTACCTTTCATCCTAGCTCCTTTTAACAGAGCCATAGGCTGGAATGTAGTTGATGGCTACTAAATGTCACTGCAGGACCTCCTGCCACAGCCACAAGAAACCTTCTATTTGATTATGAGAACATCAGAGCATCTTATCAGTATGTTGCTGTCTCCTCTGAAGTCCTCCAAAGCTCATACTGCTGAAAGAATCTGACCTCCAGACAATATGGCTATTAACACCTCCAAACACATTTCCCGAGAGAGTGAGAGAGTTTTGTTAAAGCTTTCAGAGAAATTTTAGCTCCTCAGCCTACCATATACAAAATAGTAATAATTTTCCATTGCTTCCAGGGAAATTATAATACAGAACATCAGTTACATCCACAGTTCTATTTGCAGCCAATTGAAGGCGAAGGGGCATTAGATCCCAGAGATTCAGGAGAAGTTCTGCCTGTATCAGGGTTTGAGACAGTCTTTGATGTAAGTGAAATAAAAGAGAGAAATATTTCCCATAGGGAGAGAGAAAAAAGACATCCAAAAATCTTCAGCCTAACTCTTTTGTATTGCTGCTCCAGCTACAGTATCCAGAATTATTACAATAAGCAAATACTCATACATCATTGGTTTAATATGACAACTATGATGCTTAATAAGGCTGGAGGAAACATCACTGTGACTCTATTTGAGTCTCCTAAACAATCAGTTATTGCTGAGAAAGTTACACCAATTTTATAGCTCCAGAGCTGATTAGGAATTTGTATTCATCTTTCATTTTGACTAGAACAATTGTGTGTTCTATCTGCATTATCAGCTCCATAAGAATTCATTCCTACCCATAAAACCCTAAGATTTCTAATAATGCCCTCCTACTTTCTATGGATGTATTTGTGGCTTTATTTAGAACAGGAAGACAGCTAAGCTGGTAACTGGATTGTCTTTCTGCCCTCCTTCACTACAGGACCTAGCCCATCTACTCTAAACACACCCAGTCAGATTTAAACAGAATTGATTATATGATGAGGAGGGAGAAATTTACCTTTGCACCATTTATGCATTCTGAGTAACTGAAATCACTGCATACCAAATGTCTCCCTGTACAGAGTCACTCTGGGCAGGCATCCTGACAGCTATGGTCCAGGCAGTCTGCCTGTAAGTATACTGGGAGACCAGAGACAGGGCTGACTTGCCAAAGGAAGGACAGGAAAACACAGACTTGTCACAGGGAGGTACAAATGCATCAGCCAGCTGGATGTCCAGAGTAACGGGCATAACGATCAATTCTCATCATTGATTATCCTGGATATTTGACTATTCACTAAGCAAACATCCATGACACTGCCTGCTCCTCCCAGATGCTTGCTGTATCCTTCTCAGCACAGGTCATGCTCTCCTAGCAGAGGCAGCTGGAGGAAACATATGTTCATGTCCCAGCAGTGCTTGTTCACAGTCCAGTGCCTAAGAGAAATTCACCTTCATGAGCAGTTTGTGTCAATGCATGGATTGGAGCAGCTGAGGTGGGGCAGGTATTTGACAGCTCAGCTGGAGGCAATGACCGTCAGCAAAGGGTGGGACAGAGAGTCAGCATCATCCAAAAGTGATAGAGAGTCACTAGTCCCTAGTATGGTGGGGTACCAGCTTCCAGCTACTTAACACTAAGAGGATTTGTGTAATCCTTTTCTTATTCCTCCCTCCCTCTATCCCCCTCCCTTTTTTTCCCCCTTCCTTCTTCCTGTACCCCATTAAAATGTCTGTGGCATTTCAAGATTTGTTTCAAGATTCTTGCATGTAGCAATACTGGTCAGATTATGTGCAGGTAGTTTAAAAAACAAGATGAGAATTTGTTGCTTTTTCGCAGTTGATGTAATGTACTGATTAAAATGCAGGTGTGCTCCTGTTCCCAGCAATTAGATCTCAAAACACGGACTAAATATCCTTTTTTTAACATTTTATTTCTAAACCAGGTTGCTATATTGTTAACCATTACAATAGAGCCAGAGTCTGCAAGGTTTTTAACAGGTACAGAAGCATATTCTGATTAAGAAGCTAGAAGGGTATAAATCCAGGCTGGCATGGTAAAGAGGCAGAGAAGCATCTGTCTGATCTCAATGGGTGGAAAAGAAACTAAAACCTGTCCGCAGGCAAGAGTGCTTCCAGGCGAGTCCCACAGAGATATCCATCTTTCCTCGCATTCTTTAATGCACAATCCCTGTGAAACCTACTGGTCCGTATCCATACTTACATACGACACATAAGCAACAAGCTCTTTTGTTGCATCAACGTCTGGGCTCTGGCAGGAGCAATCTCTGGAGTTCATTCCAGTTTTGCACTGAGAAACCACAGCAGTTGTGAGGGGCAACAGGCATTTGTCACCTGAGGCATGAAATTTAGGCACTAGTGGCTCGTACAGGGCTGGAAATAAATATCAGCAGTCCAAAGGTAAGAAAAGGGATGGGGAATTGGATTGATCCCTTCTGGATCACTCGTTGCCCTGGAAGAATGACAGGTAAGGCCTAAATTACCTTCTTCCCCCTTGACTCCTGCCCATATAAAACTGTGAAGCAAACATTTCTGCCTCACCACTTTGATCTATTTACTGCCTAAAGTCTTTGTTGATCATTATAGTAGTAGGTTCCTGCCTTGGCAACTTCTTACTTCTTTATCCCCATCTGCCCCAGCATCCTCCTCCCAATCCATTCCCCAGTGCTCTTCACTAAGATAGGTCCCTTCATCCACACCTGCATTCCATTGTCACATAGCTGCCCTTCTAAGAAGACAGTTCTCCAGCTGGGGAGGCAAAGTGGGATCTGTCATAGGGTAGAAACAAAATCAGAAGCAGCTCTTTTCTAAGAAGACTCTGGAGCCAGTGACTTCTCTTGCTGATCTTCTCAATGGGCCAATACAGATGCAAGAGACAGCAAGGATGAATCAAACCAAGCTTCAAAATGGCCTTTCCATATTATTAAAGGCACCCTCAGAGTCCTTAATTTGTGCTGTGTTTTAACTTGAAAAATTCCCTAAACTGCCACTGTCTGAGATGAGATGCTGTGGTTTTACATGCTCAGATCTTAAAGCATCCTGAAGATACTTCTGACTACAGCTTCCACTCTGAGTAAAGTTGATTCTGAGAAGCATGCAGTCCATTCCCTGCAGCGGCAAGCTGGACTACATGGGACTTTAGTGGGATACTAAATCCAAGTTTCCTCTTAGCTACTGCTGGTTACATTACATTTACCACAGGCTGTAAAATAGCCTTAAATATTTGAAGCAGCAAATGTAAGCACCTTAGCAAATGGGATATAAGATGAGGTTCTTCATCTGCCAGCTTCCAAGTGAAGATCCTTAATATTAGAGCAAATAATATGAAAGAAACTGAAAGAAAGAGAAACACTTTCTAGGGCCATAAAGCATGTCAGGACATGGTTATTCTGCTTCACTCCATCAGGAGACTGTGAGATGACATAGCTGGAAACAACAAATACTTTGTTGATCTCAACAAAATGCAGTACAAAGTGTGACACCCAGGTGCTCTCCAAGGCAGCTTGCACATATAGAATCACAGAATGGTTTGGGTTAGAAAGGACCTTAAGATCACTCAGCTCCAACCCCTGCCACAGGCAGGGACACCTCACCCGAGACCATGTCACTCAAATGTCTGTTTATCCTGGCCTTGAACATTGCCAGAGATGGAGCATTTACCACTTCTTTCAGTGGCCTGGGCTAAGGCGTCACCACCCTCACAGTCAGTGTCTTACTGCAACATATGCAGCCCTCTATGAATGGGAGACTCCCACTGGGAAAAAGATTCACATTTTTTGTCCTTTTTACTTGTCCTTTACATTATACCTTAAACCAGTACAGACTGACACCTTCACTTAAAGTGCATCAGCTTTCCTAAGGAATGCATGTTTACATCTCAAAGGCACTGCCAAAAAACATTGAGTTACAGATATTTCTTCAGATATTTCACTACAGGAATTAGTGGGTTATAAATCTGAACCCTACTGCAAAGATGTGGAGTTTAGTTCTGCCATAGTCCAACCAAGAAATTGTGATTTACTGCCTCAGTTTCCCCACATTTGAAATGAAGACCATGTTACCTCTTTGAAACGTGCCAGGGGAATTTGCTCATTAAAAAAAAAAACACTGTAGAAAGTCAGGAATTATTATTATTACTATTATTATTGCTTTTATTAATAGTGCAGTGACCATGCAATGGTTTAAACTACAAACAGTTGTGGAAAACGGGGACAGAATATTTGCCTGATGTTCCCAGTATTGTGAAACACAAAATATGACACCAGAGGTAGCAACCTCTTCCATGAAACAAATGGATGATGGAAAACAACTTCCACTTCTGTGAGGCAACATTCCGGAACAAATAGTGACAACTGCTGAAAAATGCCTTTGGCTGGGAACAGCTGAGGTGTGGTTTTGCTCAGTTCCTATTGTGAGGACAGTGTCCCTTTCACTCCTTAAGTCCCTCACCTTCCCTAAAATCCCGTTCTTAGTTTGAAAATATATCATGAGAAATAACCATGGGGAGGAGGTGGAAGTGTATCACAGGAAGGGGGAATATGCAGCATTTTTGCTCAGCTTCAGCAGGAAAAATGATTTTAACACATCTGGAAGAGCAGAAAGAAAATCAACATTACTAGGGAGTCTTTGCTAGCTAAGAAATAGGATGCAGCTCTGGAGAAGATATATGAAGCAATAAGAAATGATTTACTTCCACAGCATTTATTGTTTGAATACGAACAAACACCCCATCTATTTTCATTTGCCCCAGCATGCGTGGCAGTCCTCCCTGTCAGGGGATGACATTGTTGCATTTGTTGTCATTCCCTCTAATATATCATGAAGAACAGCTGCTCGCAGCACAATCCCTGGGCCCGGATCGAGCGGATCCAATGCTAGCCCTGATAATGGGAGCTCTCCGTAAAGCTGCCAGTTCATGGTGCAGGGTATCATGCTTTCATGACTTGCAGGAGCTCATCAGAAGTGGTCTTGCAATCATCACAATAAAGCCCAATAAATGCTTCCCAAATAACTCTTTTCACTTTTTGTTCTCTCTTATCATGGCACTTCCAATGAGCATCTTTGTTTCTGAGCAGAAGAAGGTGAAAAAAAAAAGGATGCAGCATCTGCTATGAGCACTGTTGTTGGCAAAGCTTTAATATGATGCTGACTACTCATTATAGATCATGGAGCCTTGACACAGCTGGGAACATGACAATTTTGCTGAGATGAGTTTTTCATTGACAAGCCCAGCTTGGAACTTTTAGTGAGCTGGAGGTTGACTTCATCTTGCTCCTATTCAGGTAGGTACTGGGTAGAAGAGGACCCAAATGTGGCTGATAACTTTAATAGAGACTTAGACTGTCACATTTCAAGGCACAAGAGGTGCCTGGAAATCCCTATATGACTATTTAGGGATCCATGAATTTTCCTCACAAGTCCTTCCTCCATCCAAGCTTTATGTGACATAAGTGACATAAATGCTTACACAGACCTCAAATCATATGTGAACTATCAAACTTGGTACGTACTATGAAGCAAGTGCCAGCACATGGCTCTTTCAAACCAGGTCACTTTCTCCAGTCCAAAGGAGTAGCTTGCAAACTCAGTTTGCTCTTCAGTGGGATCCAGACCACGTCAGGACACCTGGATGCAGTGGAGCCCTTCAGCTGGGGTGGATGAATGGGGAAGTGTTGATGTGCCTGAAAAGGACTCTGGTTTGGGGTAGGTAGGGACACTAAGGTGAGATACGGGGATGTAAGGTGTTAGTGTTGGACACACGGGCTGCATGAAGCTGGGAGGCAGACTGTCAGGTGACTATAAGTAAATCTTAAAAACAAGAATACAAACCCCACATGATTTTCTATGTATTTTCCTCAGAGCTTTGCATTGCTTTAGCCTTGAACTCTTCCTAGGACTGAATTAAGTCCCACAAAAGGGCTTTTGGATTGCATTTGAAGTCCATTACGATTACTTTGGATTGGAATCTTCATGTTTTTGTTACATGACTTCACCTCTTTACTGCAAAGTGGTTCTGGAAGAAGAAATACTGCAGGCTATAATAGTTAACTATGGGTTTATTTTTCTCAGTCCTTTCATTGCCTCACCCTACAGGCATACTTCTATACATTAAATTTTGAGGGAAGCTCTAAGCTTTATCTCTGTCTCCTAGAAAACTTTTCAGTAATTTGACTATAATCACAAAGGCAAATCATGTAAAGAGAAGAACTGACTGAAATTAGGAATGTGATGTTCTTAGTGGAAGATAGGCTGTTGGGCAAATTATTGTTGGGTAAGTTAAGCCTTTCCTTGCAATCTAAACCAACAAACACCCTTCACAGCTTTGAAAGTCATTAACTCAGTACTGTACATGTGCAGAAGTTTTCTTCCTCTGGTTTGAAACTGTTTATCCTGTTCCATTGCTCTGATGGCTGCAACATAACATCTTAGAATCCACTTAGAAAATGGTGAAATTCATCTGCATGGGGAGCTACCCTGAGGAGTATTTGGATAAATATGATAAAGATTCTGATGGCAATATCAACAACTGCTTCATTCCTTAAAATATCTGGGAAAAAATGCTCCGTGTTAGAGATCTACACTAGTATTTTCTAGAAAGGAAAGAAAGGGCTTCCCAGAGGCAAAGGGAAGGGGTGATTGTTCGTGCCTGGCACATTAACTTTTTCAAGGCAGATTCCCTTCTAAGAACTTGTTACTGACTTTGCTTTTTATAGTTAATTGGCCAACTCTATGAATAGTCTAATATGTTCTTGGGGGTATGTTTTGTTTTGTCATAGTGATGCCTAGGGTTTGGCGCACTGTATTAACATCATATTTAGCACATTATCATCATGCACACAAGACAGTAGCAGCACTCAGCTCTTTTCCATTTGAGGTTGTGCCTGGTTTCAGTAAAGCTTCATTTGGCTGCAGCTACATTCTCTTAAGAAGCTCCACAAACACTCATCAAGCTTTCCAGTTTACTTTTCCTTCCAGAGAACTAGCCTCTCAGACATTTAAAGTGTATGTTTTGCAAGGAGATGCCCCAAAACCACAATCAAGACAGAGTTCTTTGTCCATCCTGGCCAAAAACCTGAGAGCCATCCTGAATAAAAACCTGAGAGCCGTCCTGGATATGACCAGAGATTGCCTTCTTCACTGCAATGACACATCGCTAGCTCATGCTCAACTTGCATACCCACCAGGAGCTCTAGGTCCTTTTCTGCCACCTTCATCCCCAAAACTGTAATAGGAGCTCAGCACCCACTTCACATGCATACACTTCTGTTGCAGATGACAAAATTAGGATGGCTTGCTGCTTCTGCCCACCAGCAAATTAAATTGTTTTGTATTGAGTTGTATTAGATTTGCACTAACCAGTGCCAAGGTACGGATCAACCTGGGATCAGCTATAGCATCTTGGTACTAATATCACCCCCACTCTAACAATAGGGAACAGTAATTTCTCCTTTGCTTGATCTCTCAGTATGTTGCTATCAACAAACATGATCACATCCCAGACAATAATACATTGCAGGGCTCTTTAGTAACGAGGGCCTGTCCTTTATTCATGCATCAAAAAGGTTTAGTTTGGGGCTGGAACTAGATGATCTTATGGTCCTTTCCAACCCTAACTATTCTATGACTCTACGATTCAGTCTTTTCAGATTAACAAAGAAAATGATGAATCATCAACAGTCCATTTTTCCACCCAATTTGTTCCTTGTTATTTAAAATGAAATTTTGAACACAAGCAAAAATGTCAAGAGGAGATGAATTTCTATATAAAACCAAACGAAACCAAAACCTTCAAGCACAACAGCCAAAAGTTAACATCTTTCAGTGGCTAACAGAATAAATAGATTGAAGAAAGGCTGGATCATCTTAAAAGGCAGTGAAAACGAATTGATTTTGTGTTTCGGAAAAGAAACAGTCCACTTGAAACAGTTACAGCCAAAGCTCTGAAAGAATGAAATTGATTCACCTCTGCTCGAGGCTGTGTTAGCCAACACTCATAAAGCCCCTTCTCAGCCAGCAGACACCTTGTGCAGTTCTGCATGGGTTCATACTCACAACCCTTCCGAGTGACAAGATGACAGCTCCAACTGCTGCACAGAACTTCTTAGAATGAGTTGTTACAGTGAAAAACCTTTCCTGGACTCCAGGAAAAAAGCTACTCCAGGCATCAGCAATTCCTTCATTTAGCCTGATCACCAAGAAGGCCACCTGATTCCCCCAAAAAGTTAGGATGATTTTTTGCACGGAATTCTATCCTTTGGAAGGAGTACCAGTGCTAGAAATACTGAGCAGGAAGCAGTCTGAAGGCATGTGGGTGTTGCTTAGACTTTGTCCATTATCATAAAATCAAAGATATGTAGCCGGTAGAAAGCCATATATTCTGCGATATATGAGATATATTTCTGTTTCTTTCTCTCTATCCCATACCATCCTTGGTGATTCTAGTTGTCAGATATAAATCTTCTAAATCCCTTATGCTGCAATCAGTTTTTTAGTGCACATGGACAGTTCATGTCATCTGAAAATCAAGCTACCCCAAATCAAAAATTAATAGTTGACAGTGGCAAAAAGGAAACATGGAAATCATGGCTAAACTGGAGGATCTGACTGATGAATTTGGGCCAAGCAATTCCTGCTACAGTGGTAGTATTCTAAGTAAACATTTACTTGTAGGTATATGAAACTCCATAGAAGGAAAAAGAAATGGAGGAAAAGCGGTGCTTGCCTACATTAAAGACTGGTATTTAGTATATTAGAGCATTTAGTCTATGTGAAAGCAAAATTAATGTTAGTAATATGAATCATAACATGCTGAGTGAATACTGGAATCTAAGGCCACACTATAATGCACCTAATACAAAAACCTTAAAAACCCCTGTGCAATCACTTTGGATCATAAGGCAGTATGATTAGAAAAAGTGGGTTTGATAACTCTGCTCCAAATTTAGGGACAACTAAGACAGTTACTGTAGTTTCAGTGAAAACTCCCTGGTTTTACACTGTCGGCCACATGGTTCAGAGTGGAAACCCTAATAGAGAGTAATTGGACATCCGATGGGCTTTTTTCTCACCATGTCAGGATCCAGACAATAAAGTGCATTATTGAGAAGAGACGAGGCTCGTGAGACTCGATGGCTGCCCTGCTCACCCATGGAAGATGCACCATAACAATCATGTAATTACAGACAATTTTATAATGTTGTATTCTTCTGCTTATTAAAGTAAAATAAAAGCCACTAGGAAAAAGGAATATATTTCGCAATATATACACTTCTCTGTCCCTCTCCAGTCCTTTAGTTTCCAAGAAAAGAGTAATTTAGAGGATAGTAACACAGTAAAGAGTAATTTAGAGGATAGTACTGACCGGAAGGATTCTATAATAAATTAGTAGCTGAACCTTAGAAGGTGTGTGTGCTCACACTATCACATACTCACTCAACTGTCCTCTTCTGTTACTGCTTGCCATTTATTCTACATATACAAGTAACAAACCTATAAATAAACTCCATACATGTCTTTTCCTTGTCTTCCATATTTCTTTTCCCTTTCTGATTATTTTTCTATGCTTCCCCCTTGTTAAATATTCACTTGCCCTTTAGAGAGCACCAACCCAGTCAAAGTGATGCCTGTTTTCTCCTTGCACAGCAGCCTTGTTCTGGACATGATTTTATGTTCCCTGTATATCTCACATTACCTCATGCAGCCTCTTATTTTGATGGCTTCACAGGTGAATTGAAGTAGTTTAACAGCATTTGGGTTTCAGAAAGAGAAGTAAGGATGAGAAGAACAGAGATACTGAGGGAGAAGCGGGAAAAAAGGGAGCTTTCCTTAAGTAAAACTTCACTGTTGGCATCAAGGTTAGCTCAGCTGCACGTGGGACCTCACCCTCTGTTTTCAACTGCCAGGTTATCATTTGCTTTGCTTAAATTGCCTGGAAGAAGCATCTTTATCATGCTTGTCCAGAAGCACTTTGGTGCTTGGTGGCCAGAAGCACTGTAATGTCCCTATTGTTTCCAAACTTGGGACTTAAAAAAAGGTGCATGGACTAAGGCAGAGACAAGAACTCCCTTCTAAGAAAGGGCTCTTGCCTCTGGAGTACAGCTTCATCTAACTGATTTTCTTGTTGACCTTGGTATCAAGAGGACCTAACCCTTCTTTTCAAGAGGAGTGGGTACCATCTTCCACCCAGAAGGGCTTAATGCAGGTAATGAATGTCCTAGGACATGAGGGGAAATGGGGTTTTGGATCGCTCCACATTGCAAAGAGAATCAGTCTTCATTCTAGTGGTGCTTGAAAATCATTTTATGGGCATCTGAGCCCTGCTAATGGGGCTAATTCTTTTCAGGACCATGTGTCAATAGCCTTATCAGGGAATACCTCATCACTGATCCATACCAGGCTGCTTTATCCTTTGTGTACCACTGTCTGGGCAGTCTGGATATGCAAAAAGACACAGAATTAAATGCAGAAACAGTAAAATCACAGATGGAGATAGAAGTTTAGGTGTTTCCAAGGTCATGTTGTGGCTCAGAAGATGTTTCCAAGTTATATTTCCAAGGTATGTCACTGTCAAAGCTGGAGGTCTAACCCTAGACTCTAACTAAAGGATTTTATCCCTGCATCTTGGGACCTCTGATAGTAATTGTACTTGCGAATATAATTGCCCAACCCCATTCTCTCAACTGCAAAATCCATCCCAAAATAACTATTGGGCATAATTTCTGATGCAGAGTAGCTGTTACCCCCACAGCTGCTGAAGGACCTCTTTATTTACAGTTGATGAAGCACCTGGGATTTTGTGAGGATGACTGTTACCACACAGGTGTACATCATAATTATTGTCATTCAGACTGAAATCAGCTCTGCAGTGGTTTAAGGCTTAGTAAAATAACATGTCCCACTATGTGACCATGTAAAATATTTCCATGTTTTCCTTTTTAGTGTTTGTTTTCTGTCACTGTAAGACACTTTTTTCTCCTGTAGACATGACATTTACTCTGCATGTCATTTGAGTTGTTGCTCACCAGAATGGGGCTCATCATTTCTAATTACATCTAAGATCTTTCCAGACAAAAAGGTTTTCTGTATATGTAGGAATTTTTAAGGAAATATTTTTGAAGTTTTGAGAAATACATTTTCTTTTCGGACTACTCAGAATGTGTTTCTTTTAGAAACAGCGAAGTATTAAACTGCATGTTCCTGGTGGTGTAAGGTCCCATGGGGTTGGTACTTTTAGCCCCATTTTCACCAATATAATGATCTCCTGGGAAGGCTGCGTTTCCACTAAGGAGTGGTGCTGAATTCCCACCTGCCAAGCAATGTGGTGTATTCTGGACACTACATTACCTTGTGATTAGCATGTAATTGCTATGAGCAGGAAGCCTGGTTGAGGAGAGTGAGGCAAGTGTGAGTATTTCTGGTTTGACCACAGTTCCCATAAGACCACGTGCTGCTGTGAGAAAGCAAAGTTGAATGCTGACATGATTCAAAACGAAACCTTTCAGCAAAATAAATGGAAAAGTTTTGATTTCAGGCGTGTCAAAACATTTCTTATCATCTGAAAATGTCAAAAAGGGCATTTGACATCTGTTCTGTTTTGACCTTTCCAAATTGAATTTCTCTGTCACTCTCTTCCATACTGTAAAAGGAAAAACACACATTTCTATTGTCCTGATGTGGGGAAAACATAAAACAAAGAAACAGACGGAGAATTTGCCATGGAAGGATGTTTTTCAGTTTCACTTCGCTTTTTATAAGCAAACTTCTTCTGAAATGAAATACCGTTTTTTCCTTTGGGTACCTGCAGACAATTTATACTAAGCTGAGCCCTGCAGGGGGATGTGGTAAGGAGCAAGGGATAAAGTATTAAGTGTAATCCTGGGACACTGAGCATCTTGCCTGGGCACTCCTGAGCTCCTTGTCTCTGAACACAGAATGCATCTGTAAATAACTCTGTATGTTCCTGAAGCACCTGCATAGATTATATATTTCCTTTCTTATTATTCTTTTCCTTGCTGCTATCTCCTGTGACACATTGTCTAGTATATTCTTTGTATATCTAGTACAAAATCGAATAAATGTCCTTTAAGTTCCTTTCATCTCAGCATCTTCATTATTTTCATGTCAGAAGTGTCTCAACGATGAAATTCAAGTTTGGGTAGCTCACAGACATTTCTTTTCACTCATAAGACATGAACAAACCATCTGGCACAGTTAAGCCACTCAGTATGATCCTAAAACAAAGATAAATGCTGCTGATATTATTTCATTGTTTAAAATAGACATTTTTGGAACATGGATTTCTTCAGTTCAAACCTTCCAGCTCTTTTCTGTTAAACCCGTATATACTAAAACATTCCCTTGTATGTCTCTATATAGCCTTGAGAAATAGTCTTTTTATAAATAATATGCACTAAATATATATATAGCAAATACTTGTATGACATGTATCTTAATTCTAAAATCCATCTAAAATAACAATGAACACAAACAGGGATCTCAGTGCCTGGTGGTTTTTGACTGTAGACTCAAGTAAGATAGTCCCACCATTCCTACACCTACACCTAAAGGTGCCCAAGGAGGCACAAACATCTGACCCATCCTGTGGAAGAAACAGTTGAATCCCTGACGGCTTGGAGGAAGCTTAAGCTGACTTTTCCTTAGTTTTTTTTAGCACAGGAATCATTCAATGATACTTTGTGTTCTCCAGTCAAATTAAATCCCAGGAGATGGGAGGCTTGGTGTGATGCTCCTCTTTTGCAACAGTCTGGGGAGAGGGCTGCCTTCTTTCTGAAACTGTGTGCTTCATTCAGCGAATGACTCTGTCCTTCATGGGGATTTGCAAGAAAGGGTGATCCCTGGTAAACAAGAGAAATAAAGCTGGAGCTGAAGTTCCTCAGCTGGAGCTAAATGGATGTGCATTTTCTAGAGGAAAAAGTTCTTACTTATAAGCCAAACCTGGATTTCAACAGGGTTGAAACCCACTATTCCAGGCTGTAACCCACCCTACCAGAACTGATGATAAGGAAAATAGAGTCTAAATAGAGAAAGCCAATTTTCTGACTGCGCCTAGATTTCCTCCATGTTTTTCTGTAACGACTGGAACTGATCACTGGTTGATAAAAATTGCTTATCTAGACCTGTAATCCTTGTTCTATATAGTCACATTCATGCAACAGGCTGACTGGTGCCAATAGGACAGTTCTCATGAATCAGAGCATTTACCATCAGGCTGTGACACTAGTTGCTGATAACTGAAGGAGGTGATGCATGAAAATTCACATCCTTCCTCTGTTTCACTGCTAGATTTTTCTAAGTCTAAGAAGATATACATGTATGTCACTGAAAAGCATTAGCACCTTTCCACATGTGATCCACAATTGCATGACAATCACAGCAATTTCGGGTTTTATATCAAGTGGTGCTAATACAGCTGTAGGACCCAAAGGACCATGCTGATTTACTGGTTCCCACGAACCCGTCACAGGCTCATCATTCAATAGACTCTGCCTTTTATATATGGCAACTGTGCTCAATTAGTAATACCAAAAGAAAAGTTCAATTCCATTTTCCCCCTCCACTCTTGGAAAATATATTACATGAGAGGATTTTATCACCTGCACTGTGCATAATATCATGGACTGGATGTGATTAAATCCAGGTGGTTTCCCTATTATCAAACTATCTGACATCTCCAATAATGCATTATAACAAGAAAAGATCCATAAGGAGAAAGGACGTGTATCCAACGTAAAAACATTCCAAAGCTTTTATTAACTTTTATTGGTTTTACAGAAGTCCAGGGAGCTTGGATGGAGGCAGTTATAAAAGAAGGACTCAGTTATTGCAATGCAGGCTCTGCAAAGTCAAGGGTAGCATGTAGACCTACATGCAGAGATGGGAATTTGAGGCTCTTCTTCTTATTTTCCTCTGGGAAAATGTCTTGTGCCTATACCTTGTAGAGAAGATTCCTTTCTCCTTAGTGCCAAGGCTTGTCAGGCTTTGCATATAGAGTTGAGTCTGGACTAAACTAGGACTTCATACATGCAAGATGGCACGAAGCCTTCATGGATGAACAATGCTCTCTTAATAAAACTCAAATATAAAAAGGAAGTGTATAAGAGGTGGAAGCTGTTCATCCTGGAGAGAAAGCTCAGTGTCTGTAAATATGTGATGGGGGAAATAAAGAAGACAGCACTAGGCTTTCCTCAGAGTTTCCCAGTGAATGGATAAAAGGCAAGGGGAGAAAACTGAAACACATTTAGTTGTTCAAGCATAAGAAAATAACTTGACTGTGAGGGTGATGGAGCACTGGAAGGGGTTGTCCAGAGAGGTTGTGAAGTCTCCATACTTGGAGATATTCATAGAACTACTGAACCTAGTGCTAGGTAAACCTGTGGTAGCTGACCCTGCTCCGAACAGGGGAGGTGGACTGAGATCACTTCCAACCTCAATGATTCTGTGATTACAAGGTATGCAGAGCTTATCCCAAACGGACTGCTCTGTAGCACTGATAGAGGAGTCTTCCTGCAGCATGGAAGCGTTCTCTTGAAATATCGTCTCTCAGGGGATGCAGAAGAAATGTTTGACCATTTAAAATGCGCTTACAGGAAATGGAGTGATGCTTAAGGATTCTGTTGCTATCAGATTTGCTGTGTGCTGCAGTTCCACTTGCCTTCTCTGGGCATCTGCTCCTGTGCGATTGCATTTTTATTCTTTTCCAAAAGGGCAGATGGCATTTTTTTTCCCCTGTATGCATAATTAAACAAACACAAAACAAACTCATCCAAAGATACTAATTAATTCCTTTTCCTAATAGATTGCAGGCAGCCTATTAATATATTCACCCCTGGGACTACGAGTCTCTTAGCAAGAACTGCATTTCCTTCTCCCATGGTGACACTGAAATGATCCACCACATCCTTTTTCAACAGTCATACTGGAAGCAGCGGTATCTAGTCCTGTATTAGGGCAGGTCTTGGTGATACACTGACCATCCTTTTCTTCATCTGTTATACACTATCCAACTTGGGGCCCCTTGTCACCCTTTCTAGCATTGATAATCTGTATCTGAGTGGGATGATGCTGCTTGGGTTAGGTAATGGCTGAGGACTGGGTTTTTCCTAGCTCCACACACAGTTACATCTAGTTTGGGCTGTGATATTCTTGGAAAAGGTGTGACAAAGGAGATGAAGTTTAATTGTTCTGTTTTAAATATACATGCACACACACACATAAAAAAGGTGAGATCAAATATGCCTTTGAATGGCACCAAGTGATTGTCAGCTCTGCTATAATTACCTAATTAAAGAGGTGATAATGAACCCAGACTTGAAATGCTGGAAGGCGAAAAAGAGGGTGTCAGTGGGAACTTTTGTTTTATCCTAAATCTTTATTGTAAAGGATTCACCTGTCAGGAAGGCTGCTGAGGAGGAGCATTTACTCACTGCAGTGCTGTGATCACAGAAAGACAGGGGGAACAAAAGCAGCAGTGGCAGATTCAGGTAAGGCAGTCTCCAGCCCAGGAAACCCAAGCAATGGGAGGGTTTTTTGAGGAGCCCATTTATCCTGGGGACAAGGATGTGAAGCCTTCACTGAGGACTTAAGATAGAAGTTGTGCTCTCTCCAGATAAAAGGTTGTTTTAGTGATTAGAGTGATGTTTTTCAATGTGTGGGACAAAAAGGAGTCCATGAGCTGGACGTTCACATGCTTTTTTGTAACAACTCTGATGAAAAGATCTGGGGTAGATGGTCTTTAGTGACCATCTACCATTAGTTCTGAAAAGAACCTCGGGTAGTCATCCCAGCAGCCTGGAGTGTAGGTAGGATACTGGCTTGTGCTGGCATGAACATAACCAGGAGGTCATGGGAAATAATCACCCTTTTTCACTTGGAATTTGTTAGACCCAGTCTAGATTAGTGCTCTAGTATTGGGCAAGAAAGACACTGATAAAACAGAAGCCAGTCCCATGGGGATCAAAGCTGGAGTACTTGCCCTGGTCAGAGAGGCTGAAGGGGAGGTTTGTTCAGTATACGGAAGAGAAGGCTTCAAAGGGAATCTTACTGCCACCTTCCAGTACTCACAGGAAGGTCATGAAGAAGGTACAGTGAGGCTTTCAATGAAGCAATGTCATGGGTAGGTGAGAAAATGGACCGAACTTGACATAGTGAAAATTCTGACTAGTTGAAACTTCTCCCCCTTCCCCATGATGTTAATCAAACATTGAATTAGGGACCTGGTGAGGCTATATGTCTCCATCCTTGGGGGTTCCCAAGACCTAGTTGGACAAAGCCCTCATTAACACGGCCAGATCCCACATCTGATTTTCGCTTAAGCAGCAGTTTGGAATAGAAACCTCCTGAGGTCCTTCCTACCTGAGTTATCCTGTATTTCTATAACACCATGTCAAATCGCACCTTAAGTTGATGAGATTCAAGCTTTTGGTTTCTGCTCTCAGCCCTCACAGGTGTGTCCATGTCATGCAAAGTCTGTGAGAACACAGCATCATCCTGCTCTGGATTCAGCATGTTGACAGGTTTATGACAAGCTGGCATGAGGGCTCATGCTGTTGGGATCCTAGACTGGAGCTGGTCCTTTGGTACTTCATTGTGTGAGTTGCAGTGGCTCTTTCTCCACCCCATGGCACAATATAGTGGACATACTCCCTGTCATATAGGCTCCTATGTGCTGCTTATCCTTTTGGAAAGCATATACTTGTGCAACGTGATGTGTAGACCACAGGACCAAAGTCAAGCTACGTGAAACCACATGATAAACCTAGGGTATATTCCAATTACCATCTTTCAGGATCACAGCACCCACTTCTATATTCAATCTATCCAAGTACTCTATCTCAAAAGTACCCAACTCTTCATTTTTCCCCAGCTTGATCCTTGTGGAAGTCTATTTCTGTGAGGACTGTTCACTTTTGGGCTATGAACCCCATCAGCCCTCATTGCTGCCTCAGCAAGAAGTGTGGTTGTGCTGAACTTCACAGGCCCACATGAACCACCAGATAAATCAGATGAATCCTCCCTTCTGAGAGACAGAGAGGAAAGCATCTTATTAAATTCCTTCAGCTTTTAATGTGTGCAAAAATGTATTTCTTTTCATACGATCCTCATTGCTGGGTTTCAGTAGTGTTCAAAGATGACAAAATGAAGAAGATCAAATGATAAATCAAAACAACAGTTATACAAAGCCTGAGGGATACAGAGCTGACAACAGATGATCACAGAAGAAAGTGATCAAATTCTTGCTTATTCTGGAAAAGCCAGCCTTAACTAAGAAATATTTGCTAGATATGTGTGTAAATGACACAAAAATTTTAGATGGATTGTTTTTACTGGATATTGTATGACCAAAATCTCAGTTTATTAGATTCCAACCAGCCTGTTCATCATTTTCCAGGCTGATTAGTACTAATATACATATATAAATATCTTACAATGTGTTGAACAAGGCAAAGACCCAACAACTAACAAATCAATTTCTTATTAGGTTACACCAGAAAATGGAGTGTCCAGAAGTGTGCACTGTTCGTAAATATTAGGTGCATCAATCTTGGTTCCTTCAAACAATCAATTTCCCTGTGAAAGGAAGACAAATACTAAAGAGAAGGTGAAAAAAGGAAAAACAAGCTGTGAAACCAGTAATAGCATAGCAGGATAAATCTAAATCGTTGCTCCGTTGTGGAGCATATGGATGTCCCTTTTTTCCCTTTCTTTTCTTTTTTCTCTTCTTTTTTCTTATTTGTTTTTTAGGAGCTGCTGTTGTAGCTCATTATAATGACATTATAATGACAACCGGCTTGAAAGTGTTAAGAGGAAAAGATAAATCACTTCTGAAGCATGTTTTGAAGTGGGTTAGTTAATACAATGAGACTCACTGCAGTTATTTGCTGGATGATGGATTGGTTTTGGCTTGTCTCTGCTTTGCTGAAGGGCTTCTTAAACTCTCATGAGAGCAGCAGAGGAGTGAGGGAAGAAGGTATCTGCTGTGGGCAGCCCTGGAAGGTGGCAAAGCAGATAGAGTGGTGAACAGTCTCTATGTGAGCTTTGAGCATACCATGGGGTTCTGGAGATCGTGCTGCCCTCTTCTAAAGCAGTGTCTAATGAAATAGAATCATAGAATCACAGAACGGTTTGTTTTGGAAGGGACTTTAAAGCTCATCTAGCTCCAACCCCCTGCCATGGGAAGGGACACTTTCACCTAGACTAGGTTGCTCCAAGCCCTAACCGTAACCACAGGCTTCTGCAACTACTGTCTAGCATGGAGAACATGTCTCAGCCTTTAACTCAGCTCCTCTAGAGGCACAACTCTTCTCATGCTTCTTTCCTCAAACTCCACTTGCTCCTCTCCACTACAAGATGGTGCATCCAACTCCTGCGTCCTTATCTCTCCTTTTTTTGCATCATGGTGTGCACTTGTCAGCTTTGGGATAGATCATAGGATCGTAGATTGGTTTGGGTTGGAATGGACCTTGAGATCATAAAGTTCCAAACCACTGCCATGGGCAGGGACACCTCACACTAATCCATGTCACCCAAGGCTCTGTCCAACCTGGCCTTAAACACTGTCACATTCACACTGGAGCATTCACAACTTCCCTGGGCAACCCATTCCAGTGCCTCACCACCCTCACAGTAAAGAACTTCTTCCTTATGTCTAACCTGAACTTCCCCTGTTTCAGTTTAATCCATCAGCTCTTGTCCTAGAATTACAAACCCTGATGAAGAGTCCCTCTCCAGCATCCTTGTAGCCCCCTTCAGATACTGGAAGGCTGCTCTGAGGATACCTTTCTGTAACCCAGCATGAAAATGATATATCCAGCATTCAGCCTGAAAATGACATGCCAGATCCATGGACAACCCTGAGAGGGATGGTGAGGCTGGAGTCCTGTCCATGAACGTACACCAGTGCATTAATGTCTAAAGAGAGTGTCTTGGTGTTTTGCCAAGAGCTTTGCTCACCAAAGCAGCCATCAGGCAGCAGGTGGGAGCTGGATGACTAGCTGAACACTGATGGAGATGGATGTGAGGTTTACAGCTGTGTCTGAGTATTCACTACAGTGCAGCTGCTGGAAGCACAAGGATCACCAGCCTAGAATGGACCAGAGTCCTTTCAGTAGGCAACTGTGAGTATCCCAGCTAGGCTTTTTACAGCTAAACTACTTTTAATGCAATAAGAATGCATTGGTTGGGCTTCAGCTACGCAAATAGATGCCCATGATGCCCACCACCCCTGTGCCTCCTGTGGCACCACTCCAGTTCCCAAGCTAATTTAGACACCCTACTGCATCCCATTCATATGCCCACTGCAGTGTTATCCCTTGCTTATGTGGTCCCAAATTTCCTCCTCTGCCTTCAGTGTTTCATATTACTTTTCTTCAACTTAGTCTCCAGCTGATATCCCCAACCTCTTCCTTCCCTTGTTATTTCTCTTCCTTTACTGCTCTTCCTCTCAGTTTGATTATATTCTTTATTATTAACAGGGTAGAGACCAAGTCGGCTATTCTCCACACCAACACCATCTCCAGGATATCTCCTTTTAACTCCAGCCTTAGGTGACAAACATTGCCTTTTGTTTACAGCTCCACAGCTGTGACAATGCCTCCCCCTCAGTTGATTTGAATGAGTTTTGCTTCAAGTAAGATTTCCCAAGAGATGCTAGGAAGCGTTTCTGTAACTGTGTCAATATGAATAGATGCCTATTCAACAAGACACACGCTGTGCGTAACAACGATGGGCATTTCATACTGTCTTGAGGGGAAATGCATGCATCTGCTGCAGCAAAGTGAGCAGAGCTTGATCTGAGCTTCAGATGGAACTGGGAAACTGTGCACTAAGTAGTTACTTGGCTGAAGGTCTGCACTGTATTGGCTGGATTTAGTGTATAAACTGACCTTCATTTAGGGGGGAAAGGAAAGGGAAAAGGGAAAGGGAAGAGAAGTGAAAAAGGAAAGGGAAAGGGAAAAGGAGGGAAAGGGAAAAGGAGGGAAAAGAAAGGAAAGGAAAGGAAAGGAAAGGAAAGGAAAGGAAAGGAAAGGAAAGGAAAGGAAAGGAAAGGAAAGG
>JAOEHY010052967.1:0-28265 GCA_025447955.1 Psilopsiagon aurifrons
CCATTCCAGTGCCTCACCACCCTAACAGTAAAGGATTTCTTCCTCATATCCAATCTAAACTTCCCCTGTTTAAGTTTGAACCCATTCCCCCTTGTCCTGTCACTACAGTCCCTAATGAAGAGTCCCTCCCCAGCATGCCTACAGGCCCCCTTCAGATACTGGAAAGCTGCTCTGAGGTCTCCACGCAGTAATTCCTCGTGAATCACGTAATCAACAGTTTGTAAGCAAAGAAAAAGATGTTATTTTGGTAGCAATGTTTAGAAATTAATTTTTACTTCGATAATAAAGCAACCTGTTGCAAATGTCACGGCAGAACGTTTCACTAGTAGATAAAGGAAACTTCCTTTGCTGCCAGTCAGTTTTTTTTGCTTCTGAATGACACAGGACATTGCTTTGCTATGTGCTGCCAGCAGGAATCTCTGCAATCTCAGTTTACAAGAGATAAGATGAATTTTTGCAGTGTCAGGGACAAATGAGGGTCTTTCCCATAGGACAAGAATCCAGGGCTGTCTTTCCTTGTAGGACTGTCTTGTTTTCTTATTTTTACTGAACTACCACTGCAAAAACATTCTTGCACCATTTAAAGGCAGCATATGTTGATGAATGGGAGAATGGGTTTTGGCATCCTTTGCTAGTTCATCAAACCTAACAGCAGATGATGACTCTAAACACTAGAAAATAGCCTTAATATGTCAGCTGTGCAGTGATGAGTAGGAAGAGTTTTTTTCCTGATTCCAGGACAAATAGCCAGAAGGAAGGGATTTGACTGTCCTTATCTGATCACATGTAAAAACATCACTGGTCAGAAAGTTCCCCAGCCCTTTCAAAGATCAATTTGTGGGAGCAAACATAAGATAGAGCTGGAATATTTCCCAGAATTGGTTCCTGACCATTGTGAATTTAATATTCTCTTTGTTAGAAGCTGATAAGCAGCTGGGTTTTCCAGGATTATCAAGAAGGAGACCAACATGGGATGGTATTCTGAACCTGCTGCTATTGCCTGGAATACTAGAGGCATCTGCATCAATTATTTCACTGTTGCCCAGCCTCCTCCTCTATCCCCAGCGTGCTGTTAAAGGTCTTCTAATGTTTTCATTTCTTAATCAGTGATTAGGATTTACTTATGATTTACTTATTAGCCAGAAATGGCTGTAGTATTTTTTTTATCACACCTAGCTGAGTTATTAATGCCATTATCATTAAGTTATATGATTCCATGTATCTGCAGAGTTGTGTGTTTGCTGGAACAAACACTAAGGAATCCCCTGACCCATCCTAAGGGCTCCCTGAAGTAACATAAGCTGTCAAATAACTGTCTCCTCATATAGCTGAGTTTTTCATAACAAGACATTAAAAGCAAAGAAGTGAGTACCTTTCACAGATAATAGGTGCAAATTTCCTTAGCATTCTCTTAATTTAGTATTGTGACGGATAATGAGCAAATGCTTCTGTTTAGAAACAGACTTGTTTTCTTCGGCATATCTTTCATTTGCAGTAGGTTCAGTGGTCTTTGTCCTTGCATCAGTAATTCTTGTCCTTTAAGTGCTATGTGAGAGGCGACCTCCTTTGGCCAACGCTGCTCAAGTGCACCAAGTGCTCTTTGGATGCACCAAATGGATGAAGGTCCTCAGGGGCTCACCTCTTTCTCTGAGATGTTGCAGGGTTCGGGTAGGAGGTTCCCACTTAGCTGATTAGGCGTGTTTAGGTGCTTAATGAGTGCTGCAGTTAACACCAGGGTGCCATTAGATTTTTATGTGCTGAAGAGTCTAGGAGGCCCTGGACAGCCATCAGTCTGAGTAGTGCTCCTGGATCTAGGCAATAAATTCCATCTGAATCTTGGAAAACAGTGTAGATAGTCTGAATACCATTCAGTGCTCCCAATCCTTACTTGGATGCCAAACCGCCTGTAGTTGAGCTCTTACAACAAAATAAAAGCAATATAATGGTGAGGATCTGGGGCCGTCACTACAGCTAGTCCTGTTGCACATTGCTTGGGAACCAGGCTTACTATGGTATTACTAGGGAGCTGCTGGGCAACCTGAGGCTTAGAAAGTGACAAGAGGCAACCATGTGGGCTCCTTGAGGAGGGCTGGGTGATTCAGGTCCTCCTCTGCTACCAAGCGGAGGGACTGGATCTTCTCTGGCAGACATTGTATGCTGAGACTGTAGCCCTATTTCCACGCTGTGTATTATGGAAAATTTAGTTTGATTTTCCTTGTAATCTTCCTTCATGTAAAATAGGATTAATTTAGAGAGAAATGCATTTTCACACACTACACAGCAATACAGAGTACATCTGTCTTACAGTGATGCACGTAACTAATTAGTAGTGCTCTGATATAGGCTAAGTAGGTACTTCCACATCTCTGTGTAAAAAATTGCTACAAAATTTAAATTTTGAGTTGCAAAATAAGAAACTGAACCTTTTGTTACATTGCTGTAAGGAAAGAAATAAAATTTAAAATCATAACTTCAATGTATGTGACTAAGAATTACAGAATCATAGAATAACTTAGGTTGGAAGGGAGCTCTGGAGGCCGTATTTTTTGACCTCACTCAGAATGGGTGCATGTAGAGCATGTAGCTCAGTTAAATCAGTCTTATTTGTGTTCCAGCTCCGGTGTTTGACCACCCTTATGGTAAAAGAATAATCCAGTATATCTAACGGAGATTTCCATGATGCAACTTGTCGCCATCACGTGTTCTTGTATCATTGTGCATCTCTTAGAAGAGTCTGTCTCTGTCTTCTCCATGCTCTTCTATTAGGTAGATGGAGATAGCATTACGATCTGCAAGCACAGGAGTAACTTTTGCTTGCTAAATTGAAAAATATTGAACTCTGCTGCCTTCAAGGCATTTTCCCTTTTGTATTTAGTCATATTAAAGAGTATCTTTGGACAGAGGCTTTCTGCTTTCTGAGGAACCTTCTGTTCCTAAAGAGAGCTCCTATTTAAGGAAGTGTCCTTGTACAAAGGGCTGACAGGCAATTCTGCTTATCGTCACCTACTTCTCACTTCTCATCCACAAACCAAAGCAGTTGTCATTCTGAGCTCATGAGAAGGTGATAGGAGCAGGAGATGGCTTTACCACCCACACGTGAGAAGCACTACAGAGCATTGGTGACATCTTTGCCACACTAAAGCTAAAAGGAGACTTCTGCCCATAGAGGTCTTGCGGAAGAGTAGGAAGCAGATAGCTGCTCTGTGTGACTGTGCCTTCTGGGCCTCGTCCACAATGCTGATGGGAGACCCATCCCACGCATGCCTGGAAACAGAGCCCTGGGCTTGCAGATGGCACAAGAATTAAAGAAACCTGTTTCCATACAAGTGACAGCCCTTCACTGACTACTGGAGCGGGATTACACAATGACATTCTTTTGGTGAGCAACCCTTAATGACAACTTGCTCCTCTCTGCGCCTTTGTTCCAGCCCAGTGTCAGCACACTATGGTGCTTCTAATGCAATTGTTACATTATGCTCTTAAACAGAACTTTTTCCCAGTTAAAAAATCCCAAGCAAACACACAACCCCCTTGAAAATATTTGGGAGATTCTGACCAATCTGAGGGAGCAGATTAAAACTAGATGCCAGTTATACATTGCCCAGCAGACCTTGAAATAGCAAGCATGGGCCCTGTAACTGTAAGAGAACACTGATTTATAGGTTTTCATTTCAGAGAGAAGGATGGCTTCTCTTCCAGAGAGAGTGGCTTATGGCCTGACAGATTGAAAAACCCCCTTTAACTTCTCCTTTCTCTGATACGTAAAGCTACTGTAGAGACACCACAAGGGGTAATGATTTTAAACTAAAAGAGGGGAGATTTAGACTAGATATAAAGAAGAATTTTTTTTTATGATGAGGGTGATGATTCTATGATTCTATGGCAAAACACTGGCACAGGGTGCCCAGAGAGGTGGTAGGTGCCCCATCTCAGGCAGTGTTCAAGGTCAGGTTGGACAGGACTTTGAGCAACCTGCTCTAGTGGAAGGTGTCCCAGCTCATTGCAGGAGGATTGGACTGGATGAGCTTTAAAGGTCCCTTCCAACCCAAACTATTCTCTGATCCAACCTCCCCTTTCCTCCCAGAGGGGCACTACAGTATATACACTGGGGTACAGAAAGCTTGCTTGGCCCTTGTACTTCTCTGGAGCTACCAATTGAGTACGGCTGCCACTATACATGCAAAATCACTAAAGTAACCTCATCAGTCTTCAGTCTGAAGCAGCGTAGCTCAATTTGCACAGCATTAGGTCTGAGGCCAGGCTTGCTTTTGATGAGGCAAGCTTTGTTCTTCCTGCTCATGTTGTACAGTTTTATCCTTAACCCCCTAAAAGGCGACTTGACTCATATCACCAAGCCAGGATATCAGGGTACAGATACAATTATTTTTCTTTAAAATAGGCTCCAGACTGTTATACCCTCATTGGTTTTATGTATGTTTTTAAATACTAGCAACGAGATAGAAGAATGGCATATGGATTCTGAGCAGGTAATAAAAGTGTTCCAGATATATCACTTTTATTGCTGAGCCCTTTTAATTATACTGGAGGTAAATCAGGAATAACTTCATGGCAGCCAGTGGAGTCATAACTAGATAAATAGGCCAGATGAGGCCAGTGGATATAGTTTTAGCTTATTATTGTTCATGTCACCCTCAGAAACTATCCTTTTATCCCAGTTGCTCACTAGGCAGCTTTTTCTTGTTGTAGTAAAAAGAGATTTCACTGATTCTTACACATTGTTCATTCTTAGTCTTCCTCTGGAGAAGTGTAGCAATAGTGCCCTGATTCCAGACAGAAAGAGAAGAAAATGATCAGAGTTCAAGCAGATTTCATTGTTCCCTTGGTCCATCCTCCAGAAGCTGAATTCTTCTCTGATGCTTTTTCTGTGACTTTATCCAATTCACTCTCTAAATAAATTAAGCAATTGCTCTACAACATAAGTCTCGAAACTGATTCACAGTCCAAATAAATTCACTGAATTTCCTCTTGTGGCCTCCACACTATTACCAATTTCCCTGCTTTGCAGGAGCATGGCAGCATAGGTTTAATCAGTGATGGACTGGTAGGAAGTGCTTTGAGATGAGCATGTCCCCTACGAAGCCATTAGGCTTGATGAGTGTTGAGGAGAAATGCATAGGTGCAGTTAACATGTGAGCAAAATTTACCTGTTACTTCTGCCTGGGTGTTGTACGTTGCAATTGTGTTTATACAGGGCAGAGAGGCAGTGCTGCAACATGCAGGCAAAGAAAGCAACAATAGTTCAGCCACTTTTCATAGGTCTTTTCCCTCTCAGTGGGAAATAACACTCCCACAGGCAGTGCATTGACATTATCATTTCTATAACAGCAGTGCCTCCTGGCCTCAGTAGAGATTGTGTCCACATCTACTTGGAGCTAGGGAAACCTGTACTTGAGGTCTGTCTCTATTTCGCACTGTGCACTGCAAGAAAACTAAAGACATGAGGAAGTTAAGTATTGCTGTCATTATTTTACGGGGGGAGGTGTAGGAAAGAAAGAACATAAATGTTAATAAGTGTCTTAAACCCCCTAAAGTCCTTTTTGAAGCCAAAAGTACAATCAGATGCTAGATAGTGACGCAGAACAGGAGTCAAGGGGTGATGGGCCAGTCGCTAATAGCTTAAAAACTAAGATGAATGACATGGCATTAAATGCACGAAGTTTTACTTAAGTGAGAAAGGCTTTAAAAATCAGGAAGTGCAGTAAGAAATGGCAGTTAAAAACAAATGTCACATTGCCTTACTCGTGACATTTTGAGTCAAAATGAATGGTGTTTTTTTCACGAACATAGTCAACTTGATGTTGAAATGGGAGCTACAAACATTGAAAAGATGCTGCAATGAGAGGTACAAATATTGGAAGAATTTCTATGAAGCATCAGTGTCTCTTGAACATGGAGCAGAATTTCAGATAGATAAAACAACTTCCAGGCGTTCCCACCCTCTCCAATTCTCCAGTTATGGCTTTTTATTTCCTGGCTTGCCTTTCTCCACTAATGAGGTAGCAGTCAATAGTAATTACAGCATCTGCTGTCATAGAAGATTAATATTGGAAAATAGTTGTAAGCTCTTATCGAATACTTCTGCCAGAATGAAACACAAGCACTGATTGCTACTGGTTATACTGGTCATATATATATATATATATGTATATATATATACTGGTTATACCTGAGCATTAGTCCTAGCTTCATGTCAGTACTTGAGAAAGCAAGTTATATTGTATAGGTGCTCAACAATATGAACAGAACAGCAGTGAGGCTGTCAGTACTATCTCAGGATATTGTGGGATAAAAAAATCTTAATCCAGTTCTTCTCCCATGGCTGTAAAAGGGATAGCAAGGAGCTATCCTCACACCTTGGTCAGCCTTGACTGTGTCTGGGTTCAAAGTCTGTGTGGTGCTGGAGAGGTTCATCTCATTCTCAATTTGTGGCAATTTGTGGGCACTTCCCAGCAGAACTGGAGCACAGGTATGATCAGGTAACTTTGGCTCCACTGCTCATTTCAGTTCACTGCAGTGCTGTGGACAACAGAATTGATTCCTAATGTCAGGAATGTGGCATCTTTGGAGGGAGTCTGTCCCCCTTTTTTTTTCCTTGTCCTGTGCCCCGTCACTCTAGCCCACACATGCTGGACATGCTTCTCCAGCACGCTTGTTTCCAAACCTCCATAAATAAGTGGTCTTATGGGCTGTCTTCAACATACTGTGAGAACAGTGCAAAAATAGCCTTGGCCACTGAGTTGCTCACCCTCAAGGGCACCCTGGGAAGGGCTACTGGATGGCTGCAGAAACCTCTGCATTGCTCATCCTGTTCACCAGCCGGCAGGAATGGCAGCATCCATCACTTTCCCAAGGCTGGGAGACATTGGACTTGCATATGTAACGTACTCTTGGCTTCTCTCAATGTGATGCAGTGATTGAAAATCAACATGAGAGCCAAAGCTTACAGCTGGTATAAGCCAGTGTGTCTCTGAGCATCCAGCTAGTTAGAGTAAGTGACCCACATTGACATCATCTGTCAATCTGAATGTGCATGGCTTTCATGAAGTTTTCCATAAAGACATTCACAGAGGAAGAAAAAAGTCTCAGCAGCTGGTAAGTGGCAGGGCTGTATTACACCTGCCCACCATCTTTTCTATTTTTCCCCTTTGTGTGTTTTCCTTGGGGAAAACTGTCTTTTTAAGAGAAAGCAGCAGGAAATTTCCAGCTGACTCAGCTCCCAAAAAATTCCCCCAAGATCTCATTTCTTCTTGTTCTGCTCTGCATCCCGAAGTATACACACTCTGTGTTTCTGCAAGTTCACTGTTATGAGTGTTAGTCTGTTTAATACTTGATCTCCAATTGCAATGGCTATTTGGCTTTTCAGATCAGATTTGACTTTCTAAAGCCACTCCATATATTTGCTGAGGTGATCCTTCTGCTCATGCTGATCTGAAGGGTTTACCATTGACTGGATCAGCTTGCATATGCTTTTGCTCAGATTTGTTGCTATTTCAATGGGAGAATATTTCAAGGGCAGAATTTTCTCGTCTTTTTGGATGGTGCTGAGATGAAAACAAAAATGTTACATCTGGTGAGAGTTAATTATACTTCAAATCTGTTGGCTTGGCCTATAAATACTGAGTAAAACGTGCTCAGTGTTTGAAGGCTGAGACTGTACTTCTGTGGAAATTGGTTTCGTAAATAAGTTAATGCCTCAGGGGAGGGATAGAAAGTAAGCTTTTGACAGCCAGAAACCCTTTGCTGCTCAGTGCGTAAAAGCATGGGTAGAACTGAGACCCAGTGCAACTCTGGTTTAGATCCATTCAAGGACATTGCACTAGGACATGTGGTCTTGCACACAGAGCAAGGGAAGGTAAGAAGCCACTGTCTGTCTTTATTCAGAATTATCTTACGCAACTGGCAATTTTAAACTCAGGTTTCCTTCTGAATAAGCCCTGAAAAAAATCTGGTTTTGCTTTTGTCTGTATCACATATCAATTTATCATCATCTTTCAAGCATGAATTTCTTGTTACAGGAAGGGTAATTTTACCATCTGCGTGTTCCAGATGGGGAACCTGAGACATGGAAAGAAGCCAGAATGGAATCAAGACTTTCAGAGTTTCAGTCCATCGTCTACCTTGGAAGATTGAGAGTTGAGCTGTCCTCTAAGTCTTCAGCAGCACAGAGAGGAGACAGGCAAGTCAGGCAGCAGGCTTTTTAAATAGCAAGATTGCTCCAAGAATAAGAGATAAGAAGCAGTTGCCAAAACAACCAAGAAAGAGATAAGACATCATCCTCTGGTTGCCAGCTAAAAAAAGAAAAAGGCAACCTGACCATCTTGTGCGTTATTCTTCAATAAAGGAATGAGTTAACTAACTTTGACATTAACTCAATAAACCTAAGAAATCATGTTTTCTGACCATACTGTTTAGCAGTAGACTAGTAAAATCTTACCTTGACACATTCTTGGCCTCAGCCATGGGTTAGGGTCACTGATACAGGATCTCTTCCATCCTTAGGCTGCTCATTAGTGCCACGACTTTTTGTGGTGAAACAGTGGTGACAGAGAAATACACAGCCAGGGCTGGACAGGCCAGACCAGTGCTCACCTCCTCCTTGACCTCAGACACCTTTGTTGGTTTAATAATCGAATGTGGTGTGGTCTATCTGCAGATCAAGTCTGCCTCCAGAGGGGTCAGTGCCAAAATGCCTGTGGGTTTTTAATGTGAAATTGAATTGAAATGTGAAACTTGTGTGAATTAAGAAACAGCAATTGCAACGGCCAAGAAAATTTGTATGTGAATGTCTTCATGAAGTGAAGATATTTCAAAGCAGAACCTTGGGTGACACGGGCTAGTGTGAAGCATGCCTGCCCATGGCAGGGGGTTGGAACTAGATGATCTTAAGGTCCTTTCCAACCCTAACTATTCTATGATTCTATAATGTCCTTCTGCAATCCTGTTTATTTTCCTGAATGCCTATGTTTTACATTTTGAGTGATGCATACCGAGGAGGTACCTGCTATATTTCTTGCAGGACATATACAATTACATTGTCATTGCAAAGTCAGGTTGAAACAGCAGTTGGATTGCAAAGACAACTAGTCCTTGAGATGCTACAAGCTGCTGAGGTCACTGGGAAATGAAGCTATTGAGCATGTGGTCTTGATCTTGTGAAAACATCCAGTAAGAGATACCCTGTCACGTGAAGAGCCCCACTAGGAAAAAGAGAGACCGGGGATGTCTGCTGGCTTGCATGAATTGTAAGGATCTAAAGTTACAAGAGCACTCCTATCAGTATAAAAGCTGCATGAAAATGTCTTTCAGGATCAGGTTATAGATGTATTTTGTGACCTATTCTTTAATTTTTAATTGTTTTTCTCCCTGTGGAGGTGTTAGGTTTTTAGCGACTTTGTAGAGCAGACAGCCTTTGCAAGTGCAATGTCATTCAATCGGATATGTGAGGTTACAAGGAATATTGAAAATTCATGCAAAAAAAACCCTCAAGGAGATTCTTTAGATAAGTTGACTTATGATTTGTATTTACATGTAATTATAACACCTTTTCCTCCTTCTGAATAGGTGCTTCCTCTTCTCCTGTAATTGTACAAATTTCAAAGCTTATGGATGGCCGTTTTTACTTGGCTCTGGAAACCCAGCCTATTGTGTGTTCCTAATCTTCTGAAGAACATGCAAGGAAAAGAATATTTACCAGAGGTCAGCTCCACTTCCATCATTTAACCTCATAAGGAAGGGTGTCTTTTCTGGCCAGACTACAAGAACAAGCGCAGCAGATGGGACTCAGTTCCCAGTGCAGCCCCAAAGAGAATCCTTTGTTAGTCATAGAATCATAGAATCATAGAATAGTTAGGGCTGGAAAAGACCTTAAGATCACTGAGTTCCAACCCCTCTGCCATCAGCAGGGACACCTCACACTAAACCATATCACCCAAGGCTCTGTCCAACCTGACCTTGGACACTGCCAGGAATGGAGCATTCCCAGCTTCCCTGGGCAACCCATTCCAGTGCCTCACCACCCTCTCAGTAAAGAACTTCTTCCTTATATTCAATCTAAACTTCCCTGAAGTCATCTATAGTCATCTATAGATGATCTGATTTTCCCTGTGTTTCAAGCACAGATGAGCATCTGCTGGTATTTTCTAAGTCCTTGTACTTTTTTGAGGGCAGCAGCAGATCAGGTGCTTTTGGTGTGATCAGCAGAGTTCTGGGTAGATGTTTTTGTCCTGAAAAACCATGGCTGGGACCCAGGAAAGGGAATGAATCATAAATGTTGGATGCTGAAGTTTACTGTGGCATTTGCTTGTCACTTGTAGGTGCCTGAAGAACATTTAAAGTCTGCCCAGATTCTTCCCAAGGGGTGAGCCATTCCAAGGAACTCTTTCATGTCAAAAACAGCCTTGCAGAAAACAGAAGGGCTGAGGCAACTGCTTTAGCTGACATTGTTGCTGAAAGGAGTGAAAATGGAAAGACAAGTCCCAGCAGTTTGGTATTTCACTCTCAGGTGTGAGTTTCAGGGAGACACAAATCACAACCATCATTTCTTAGGAATAACCTTTAGGGAGCTTATAAGGATGGTGGGGAGGGACTCTTCATTAGGGACTGTAGTGATAGGACAAGGGGTGATGGGTTCAAACTGAAACAGGGGAAGTTTAGATTGGATATGAGGAAGAAATTCTTTACTGTGATGAGGGTGGTGAGGCATTGGAATGTATTGCCCAGGGAAGTTGTGAATGATCCATCCCTGGTGGTGTTGAAGGTTGGGTTGGACAGAGCCTTGGGTGACATGGTTTAGTGTGAGGTGTCCCTGCCCATGGCAGGGGTTTTGAAACTGGATGATCTTAAGGTCCTTTCCAACCCTATTCTACGATTCTATAGCTTGCTCTGCAGTTAAAAGAATCAAGCTGTAATTAGTAATAACAGATAAATCACACAATATTGCATGTGGTTTCATCAGCATCTAGGAGACCAAGCCAATCTGTGTAGTCATAAGTGCAGGGTCAAACTTTCATATGTGTCTGCTTGGTAGGTAGCTGGAAAACCCCTATGAGAATATTCTGGTTTATCAGGGTTGCATATATTACTGCATATAGCAGCCATCAAGCTTCTGGATGAGGTCTGGACCATGCAGCCCTTCATTGCTACTGGTGGACACTGGTGCAGTTTCAGCACTGAGTTTATCAGTTCTTCACTACACAGCTCTGCCAGCGCCTAGAGCAAGCAAGTCCCTGGGACACTTTTAGGCACTACCTTCTCAGCACATGCCTTCCCTCTCTTCTTCTTGGTTTCTGGTGACAGAGCCACCTGAGCAGTGTTTCCTGAGTTTTCACTGAGACTGGATGTTTTAAAGAGCAAGCAATGAGCAAACATCAACAAAATTACCTTGGATCACCCAGTCAGGACCTGTCCATGTGGGAGGGATGGAAAGTGCCTTTCATTCTGCTTCCTACCTTAGACATCACATATTGGATCAGAGCAAGCAAACAAACACAAACACAACAGTTCCATAGAATCACAGAATGGTTTGGGTTGGAAAGGACCTTAAGATCATCCAGTTCCAATCCCCTGCCATGGGCAGGGACACCTCACGCTAGACCATGTAGCCCAAGGCTCTGTCCAACCCAGCCTTAACACTGCCAGGGATGGGGCATTCCCCACTTACCAGTAGTTCTTAGCCTGCAACTAGAATTCTAATCACTTTTAATCTCAAGTTTCACTGGTGAACTTAAATGACTTGAAATCTGCCCACAGCTCTGGCACTAATGTGTCACTGATGGGGAGCAGTTACTGACAAAAGAGATAACCTGAAAGCAGCCAGGGCTGTTTCCTCAGCTAAAAATGCAATTGACATTTTTTGTTATTAATTGAAAACCTCAACAGCTTAAAAATATGTGATAGGTAAAGAGCAGTTTTTTTCCGCATTCCGAAGCTGAAAAATTCGCTTGCTGGGCAATCTTTTTTGGCAGAAAATGACATAAACTTACTGTTGCACTTTCAAACCAAGTGAGAAACAGCAAAAGGGTACTGTTTTTAAGAAAAAAACACATGTAGACTAAGCTTCACTTGATCTCTGATGAAAAATGACACTTTATGTTTCAACAGATCTTTATTCCTCTAGGTTTTTAGGCCTGCCATCTTTAATTTCTTCTTTTTCAACACACCCTGCTGACATTACTTGAGACCTTTTTCAAGCTTCTGAAATCCCATCAGCATCCCTCATACTCTCACGGACTACAGGGCTTGGCTGACATGATTGCTATGATGTTGTCTTTGACATCCTTTTATCAGCCTTTATGTCTGGAGAGTGCTGAGCTCCAAATTTATTGTACTGTCCCATGGTGACCTCAGATGACAAATTTGAAATAAGGGGGTCTTCTCACTTATTATTTCTTATTTGTTACGAGTATAATACAAGAGAAAGAAGAACCAGCCAAGAAAACATGCCTGGGTTCAGTGTGCAAAAGCAGATTTGGCTTAGAGGTGTTATGTGATTGTGAACCATTTTGCAGCAATAGTCTTTAAGTTATGGGATTTTCAGTCAGAGAGGGGGAATCCTATGGGTAATCTTTGCTGAATAAGGAGAAGCATCTCTTATATGTAATATGGACCGCTTGCTGCTAAATTCAGAGGCAATGATGAGTATATGGGATGTTCAATGAGTTACTTTCTGCAACAAAGGGAATTTGGGTTAAAGCAAACACTCTTAGGATGCAAAGTTGTTGGATCAGAGTCCTTCATTGGGCAACTACTGCTCTGTGGTTCTACCTGAGCTTTTGTCATGGGACAGGGAACTTGCTTTGACTATGGACAAAAAATATGTCCCTTCATTTAGCTATCTGTGCTTAATGCTTAGTGCTAGTGGACACTGCAAGTGATTGACTGATACAGGTTCCCATTTTGGAAGAAACCTTTTAACTGCTTTAGGAGGTTATGCAAGTAATGTATCTGATATAGGAGGATTAGTAAAAGGCCAGTTTCTAGGCTGGGGAGTGACAGAGGCAAAACAGTAGATTTGACTGCTCCAAGTATCTCCAAGTGGTATCTGTAGTATCGTATTAGGCATATTGCCTGTTGGACAAGGGTTATGGGAAGGTTTGTTGGATTACTGGATGGAAAGAAGTGGGCAAGTAAAAATTTATAGCTCTGAAACCATTTTAGAGCTGTTTACCTGACAGTGAGGCATTCACGTGTGGCGTCCTCTGAAGGTTTTGAAGGCATTTTGTTAATGGCATATTGCAGGTTGAGAGTGTCAGTCCTCTCAGCACACCATGTTTTGATGAGTCTTTTTCTAGGGCTTGTTCAAATAGGTCCATTTCTGGGCAGACTAATTCTCCATTGTCATCCCTTCCTCTTTTGACCGTGCTGGTTTCCCTCAACTTAATTCCCATTCTTACAGATTTTGGTTTACTGCTAATCTCCCCTCAATCAGAATGCTATTTTCTATCTCCTAATTCATTCTGCATGTCCTACAGTTTCCCTGAGCCATCACCATGGATGGAAGGTTTCTATCAATCAGCCCCTCTATTTCATCGCATTTGAGCTGATTTTCCTACTGCTTGAAAAACATCCATACAATTTTCTCTGAGCTATCTTCTCTTTCTTCACTTCTAGTCCAGCAGCACTTACTGTTTGCTGGTGTAAACACAAATTATTTGAAATATACAATTAAAATGATTCTTTTATGAGCATCAATTAGCAGAAAAAAAGCATTCAATAGGTGTTTGAGAAGGAGGAAGGTTTTCGGATGATTCCTATTTCTCAGATTTATTTAGTTCCAGGTCAATTTTCAAACACTCATTAACATTTGTGTGGTCAAAATCCCTCATCCCTGCTCTATAACACATTTGTCATTTTTCTCCTGCTTTCACTGTTGGATGGGAATTGATCTTTGTAAGTGTATGGTATGATCTCTTAGTAATGGCTCACAAATCTCTCTTTCTGTCAAGTGAGTGCCCATATCACCTAATACACTTCATATTCCACTGTGGAAACTTCTCAAGGGTCTGGGCAAAGCTGGTCACACTGTCTGGAACATTTTATACTTTCCCTTTAGCTTTTATGTTTATCTAAGCCAATCTTAGCTAGACCAAAAGCCACATTCTTTTAAGGCTTTTTTTTTTTTATACTTAAGAAAACCAGCCACCAGCTAATATGGGGTTTCTGAGGTCTGTCAGTCTGAAATGAGGCATTCTGAGCCCTGAATGTCAAAATATGTGACATTTTTGAACTGACATTTTGGAAGCATTATTTCTTCATGAAAAGTTCAAGTACATTCAACTTTCCATCACTTTTTGGCACGTAGCCGAACCCTTGACATTTCAAACTGGGCAGAAAATCTTTATTTTTGTTGTTGTTGTTATTATTATCATCATCACAACCATCATCATCATCATCCCCATCCTCCTCCTCTTTAATTCTGGCTGTGTAAGTTAGTTCTGATACATGTCCCAGGAGCAGCAGGGTCAGTAGCTGCTGAAGATACAGTGACTGTAAGTGACTGCAAATTTGTGGATTTAGGGTATCTTTCATTACACCCTTGATGCCATCGAGTCAGCTTTTCATGGCTGCCCCAACCTTTTGAATTATTATACTACTTTTCCCTTTCTCTCTCATCCTCACTGACCTGGATGTCTTTAGGGCAGTGAGTTGTTTAATGTGAGCCATAGTTCTGCTGTAACCTGTAGACCTATGGAAATAGCATGAAGTCTTAAGAAGTATGTGTCAGTGGAGAAGGCAGGTGCTTTGACACAGTTAGAAAGAGCAGACATGCTTGGCACGTTGTCTCTGCTCAATTCCATCATGGATGTGATTTAATGTGTCAATGTAGTACCTGTAGAGCTTTGCTCGTGTAAAGTGGAGGCTGAATGATTTTCAAAGAAACAGAATAGTTATGGTTGGCAAGGACCTTAAGATCATCCAGTTCCGACCCCCTGCCATGGGCAGGGACACCTCCCACTAAACCATGCCACCCAAGGCTCTGTCCAACCTGGCCTTGAGCACCGACAGTGATGGAGCATTCACAACTTCCCTGGGCAACCCATTCCAGTGCCTCACCACCCTCATCACAGTAAAGAATTTCTTCCTCATATCCAATCTAAACTTCCCCTGTTTAAGTTTGAACCCATTACTCCTTGTTTTCTCACTAGAGAGCTTGCAGCCTTCCAGCTCAGGAGTACTAGGATAAGGCAAAATCAGACAAGATGTGATGGCCCTTTTTCTCTTCTCCTTTCCTTCAGTTTTCATAGCATTGCCCAATGTCTGTATTCGTAACACCTGTGGGACTTGACTTTGTGCTGCTTTTCCCTATCACCCCTCCATTCCTGATGGAAATGGTGCTGTTGCCGTGGTCAGGTCAGTGCTTGTGGGGACAGCACCCGTCACTTGCAAGTACTGTGAACTGTTTGTTTGTCCAGCAACATATGACAGCAAGTCAAGCCACAGAGATGAACAGATCCATTGCATGGAGAAGCCCATGAGCCAGGTATGAGCATCACAGCTGCTGTTTGGAGGGAATCTTGGTGTAGTAGATTAAATAGTGAGGCTTTGTAAGCCTGTCTTAATTCTAAGGAGGGGGTTTCTGGTTGCCATACTTGCCCACCCTGGTTAGTTAGCAACCTGGTCTAGTGGAAGGCATCCCTGCCCATGGCAAGGGGTTGGAACTGGATGACCTCTAAGGTGCCTTCCAACTCAAACCATTCTGTGATTCTGTGATTCTTGAAGCATAAGGAAATACTGCCCTGAGAGACTAATGCCCCCTGTGAGCTGTTCTAGATTTGATATCACTTTGGACAGTGTCCTCAGGCTCTGCAACTGTTGGTTTCACAGCCCCCTTCCTTTTTGTGCATGGCCAACCCTTTCCTCTGCTACCAGCTTCTTTGCCTCACCTCCACATTTTTTGTACCTTCCCTACCCTTGCTAAAAGCAAAGTTATTTGTTATGGACTTTGCAATGAAATATCACTCTCCTGTAATTTTTCTTTGTTCCCTGCCTGCACTTGCACCTCTAGGCTAAAAAATAGCAATAATGGTGATCTAAATCATTTCTCACCTACACTGTCCTGGCAGAATAGAGATCGTGCAGATAGCGGGGTAGTGAGAGGTGGCATTATTACTTCCTTGCACCGTGGGCACACATCATGTAGAGATGGACTCCCTAATCACATCTGAAATGGGCAGCAAGCATCACCGAGGGCAAGTATAAATCTTTGGCTGTCTCTATGTGAGGCTTGGGAAGACTTAGCTCTAGCTGCTATCAGGAAAATTAATTCCTAAGCAACTTGTGTCTCCAGTGCTCTGATGACTCTGCTCCAGCCAAGGTGGCAAACCCCCCATGAGATACCATTGCCTGTGTGTGTATGCTCCCTTTTCCTCCCAAAAGCTTTACAGCCAGGCTGGGAGATCCAGCAGGATACTGGTTTTAGTGCATTGACAGCTATATAGAAAACCTGTTGTACGTGCTCCTTGCCCTGGGCTGGGCTGCGATGGGTACACAGTGCCTGGGTACCTGTGTGAGGGACCTTAGAGAGCTGCCCTGAAAAGTGCGTAAGCATCCAAATGTTGCAGAATTTGTGGGCTCTGGGTGCTAGAGTCACCATCCTTGGAAGTGTACAAAACCATGTAGATGAGGCCCTCAGTGACATGGTTTAGTGGTGGCCTTGGCAGTGACGGGGTAAAGGTTGAGTTTGATCTTAAAGGTCTTTCCCAACCTAGTTGATTCTACGATTCTATGTATTGGATATAGAGCAGTGAGACTGTGCCTTGGCTGCCTGGGTAGCTCTCAGGCACACACTGTGGTGCCTTGATTCCTGGTTAAGGGAAGGCAGTTGCTATATTTAGGGCAGAAATTTGTGGTCACTGGGGATTTGTGTCCATAGGAAAAGCTTCCATTAACAACTGTCTTCTTTCATAGGACTGTGAATTGCTGCTTGACTCATCCCTAGTGTTTTATTTCAGGTTCTTTAATGCACTGAAATTGGCGTTTGCCCTATTTAACATTGTGCTTAGTGACCTGTTATGCTCCATCCGTAACTCTGCTGGTTGATGGAGTGAAGCAGGCACTGAATAATGTGAGACCTCCCCGCACCTCCATCAGCTCTGTATGAGACCTATGGCTTCACTTCTGTACCTGCTATAGTTGATGAGTTCCTACACTGAATCCAGCCAGCTCAGTGAGGCACTATCCACTCACCTCCATACTCTGCACACACTCCCCAAATCCAGTTCCACCATGGACTAAGCTCAGGAGAACACCTAAGCTTGTTTAGTTGGGAATGCTCTTTCTGTCAATTGCTTCAGAGCTGGTTATCTACAGGGATTTCCCTGTTTAGCAGGCACAGCCTCAGAATAGTGTTTTCCTTCCCATTTGGTATCACTAAAATAGGATGACATGTCTATTGAAAAAGAGAGGCTTTGGACATGCTGCCTGTGAGATTATATTGTAAACTGATAAGCATTCTTACCTCCAGAAAATCCATCCCTATTAAAGGATTATTTACAGATGAGGAGTTAAAAGCTTAGAAAACACTTATCTAATATTTCACTGGAGGTGTATTGCCAATACTCAGCAACTGACTCCCAGCAAATCATATCCAGGCAGGCAGAATACAGCCAATACACCACCAGAGGAGGAAAAAGGGTGCTTTTGTGACTGCTCTACCCTGCAAAGCCTGTCCCAAACCTCTGTTGTATACAGGCAATGCCAGGAATGAAAGACAAGCATTTGCCTTCAGACCCTTTAGATTCATTCTGCAAGTCATTGGGTTGACAGCATTTTAAATACTTCCTGTTAGGGAGCAAGAAATGGGTGTTTGACATAGGTTTGACACTCTCAGTACTTAAACATGGCAATGACTGTGACAATTAAGCCTGTGCTTTGACTTAGAAGGTAATGAACATCCCCTTGACCATCTGTTATTGCAGATGGCACAGTGGCAACACCCCCTCTTGGGAAAAAGAGAGAAGGTGGCAAGAAGACCTTAAAGGTAATGTTTCCTTGGAGTCTGGCCCAGCCTGCCAGGGCAGGTAGGGCAGGCAGAGATCAGACAGGGTCTGGTGATGCTGCTGGTGGGTCTCTGCTGCAGACTGGGACCTCATGTGAGCTGTTGTTAGGGGTGGATTTAACTCCAGGTTCCCAGTACTTTTCTTACGTGTTTAAAGCCTATCCCAGAGTTCAGCAGCTTAAAGGCATCTGCAAGTTTTAATTTATATCTGATATCCTATTGCATTTCTAGACTCTTCTGAGAGGCAAAGTCTTTGGCAGTGTCAGGGAGTCGCTTTGTGGAAGGGAATTCGTAAGAGGCTTAGGTAGACGCTCTTTATCCATACATACCAAAGCAATCCCTCAAATTCAGGCCAATTGTTTAGCCTGAGACATCAGTTAATCAGCTGGTGTAGTGGAGGGGCCAGCTGTGCATTGCTTTTCTACTGATGTTATAACAACCCTATTGCTATTACACTAATGATATATTAGACCTAATTAATTTTCCCTGGTTGCCACCACCTGCTTCTGCTTAGATCAAGGGCTAATGAGCAGTTGACAGTAGTTAATGAGCTTCTGCAGTGAGCATTGCAATTTCTACACTGACTAAAATGGTATCGGGGCACTGTGCTCTGCTTCCCTGGGGTATTTGGCACCATTAGGTCCCTCCCCAGCTTGTTGGGAGGAACCATCTCCATCAGCAAGAGATGTGGTGTCATCCAGATCAGCCCTCCTCTTCTAAGTAGGGGAGCTGTGCTTTTGTCCAGAGCCTTCCAAACTGGTCTATAGACCAGTTCAGCTGTTTCTGTTTTACTGGGGACATGTTTTAATGATGACAACGCAATCCAAGCAACCATGGCATCACCTTCCTAACAATGGGCTTTGTGATGGTACTGTGCTGAGTTCTGCTCTGGTAGTGTTATTATGGTAACTTTGCCTTGTCTGAGATGTTTGATTGCTGTATGGATTGCTGGTGGGGATGAGGATCTGATGTGTGCACAGAGATTTGGGAAATGATCTGCACTTTCTTGCTCTCCCATTCTTGACATAGGGACTGAGGTGTCATTGCCTTGCTATGTGCCAGCTATAAAGTGACATCATTATAGTGCAATGAATAACTTGCTGATGTCAGATGGATACCTAAATTCCTTTGAAAATCAGTCTGAAATGACCTTCCTGAGATGGACTGGAGCACTTAGTTCACTGCACATAGAAGCACTGCATGACTACTGTGCAGCCCTGGTCCCAGATCTTTCCAAACTGGGACACAGTGTCTTTAAAGCTACATGGGTGTGATTTGACAACTGAGTTCAGACGTTTGGCTGGCTGCGTGAAGAGACCTTTAAAAGGCAGTGGGAGAAATGAGAAAAGGTGCATATTCAGGGCAACAGGCCATCAGTGTTTGCCACAGCTGCCTGAATCAATAGCCTCAGCAAGTTTAGATTCCTGCAATTTTAACTGTTTCCTGCTTCCCAGGCATTTTATAAAGATTGTTTTCCAGATATCTCTTGTTTTGGCAGAACCCGATCTGGGAATCAGCCCAGGTTTGCCTAGAGATAGGATGAAGATGAAAGTAGTTTAATAAGCGTGGTGGGTTGACCTTGGCTGGACACCAGGAAACTCTGCCCTTCAGCCTGGAGCACCTCCCGCCTCCTTCCTCATTGACTTTGGTGTCTGCAGGGCTGTTGCTCTCCCATATTCTCACCTCTTTCAGGCTGCTGTTGAGCAGGGTTTATTTCCCCTTAACTATGCTATCTCAGGAGCACTAAAATCATCACTGATGGGCTCAGCCCCGGCCAGAGTTGGGTCTGTCTTGTAGCCCAATGGCATTGGCTCTGTCTGGGGGAACCTTCTGCCACCTTCTTGTAAAAGCCACCCCTGCAGCCTCCCTGCTACCAATGCCTTGCCACACAAACCCCATAGAATAAGAGACGCTGCTCTACAATGAAGAGCCCACCTACAAACTGCTTTGTACAGTGTCGCTCAGGAAAACAACTTCAAGTTGTTGCCAAGGTTGTTGGGGCAGTAACCTTGCTTTGAGAAACCTCTCAGTAAACAGGCTGGAATCTCAAAAATAACTTCCTAACTGTTGTTTCTTTTTCCCTAAATTGTGCTCATCTGCATATCAATGGGAATTGTTGTTTGGATTCTCTCCCTCTCCTAAATCTACTGGAGAAGTCTAAAGCTCCACAATGAATGTTTAGATGATTAACCATACTCGTGATTATGCATGTAAAACCCCATGGGCAGAGTTTTCCCCCCTATAGAGCCAGTTGTGGCTCCCAGAGCCATATGGAGGCTTTGTGGTCCTATGCAGACTTGAAAGCAATGTCTCTGTCATGTTCCTGCCTCTGCCAGTGACTGACAATGTCCATGTGGCCTCCCTGGAGCCCACAAGTCTGCCTTTGGGATGGCCAAAGGTTCCTGGGCTGTTGGGACCCCATAGCACAACTGAGTTTATGCTCCACTAAGCTGCTCACAAGCATGTAATTGTTACAGACAGTCCTTATCCCAGTGGCTGTGCTGTGATGTTGGAAACATAGAACAATTCTTTATTTAAAAGAAGTATTCTGATGATTATTCACCATGGTGCTGATGATGGCCAGCACACAGCAGAAGTGCGGTAAGGAGGAAGGGGCAGTGCTTCACCAGGGACAATCTTCTTGGTGGCAACTTTCATGTCTATGTGAAGTCAAAAAGGAAAAGAAAAACTGCAAGAAAGAAAAAAGTCATTTCTGAGACCCAGAATGTCCTGTGTGACCGATCTCAGGACATGTTAGGAGCATATTCATTCTCTTCTACTCTTCTGCTTTAAGGAAAAAAGACAAATTATGCCTTGTGAAGAAGCCATTTGCTATAAAGTGTAAAAATGCTTTAATATTAATATTTTATAATAAAATTCATGACATATTTATAAACACTCTATCAAGCATTTACAACTGAACCACAGCTGAGAGCTTGGACCGGAATAAATAAGCAAGGACACAGCTAGTATGAAATATACATCTTAATTTTTATAATCGTGTGTGCTTTATTCTTTACACAAATGGAATGGATGCGCGAGAGTATTTACACATAACAGGAGTGTAAGCTGGACAAAGGTATTCTGTAAACTCCAGTTCAGATTCTGAGTACCCCACACTACAGCTGGACTGAGAAACATCCTGCTCAAGAGGCGCGCGGCGGCCAGCGTGCCTGATGGAGCAGCCTGCAGAGCACAGGCTGCTGCACCCGGAGACTCGAAGCGGCCAAATCCAATTGAGGAACACAAATCCAGAAATTAAAAGGTTGCTATCCCACTAAGAGCCAACAGTGTTGCCTTTTTAATTCCTTATTTTTCCTTTTTTCTTTTATTTTTCCCCAATATACCTTGCCTAGGATGCTGGCTACCACCCATCCCCAGAAATGCTGTTTTACACCAGGGCAAGTTGCCTGAGCTGTAGGTCAGGGCCATAAGCTGCTAACATGGTGTGAGGGATGATGGATCGCATCTCATGCTCCTCACCTTAAAGACAGATTCTCAAAAGGGGTAATGGTACCTATTGCTCTGGGTGAGATGTAAGTGGGGCTGAAGCCTTCTGAAAGTCTGGCCATATCATTTGACCCATAGGGTATCTTTTCAGCAATTTCACAGCCCCTACCTCAAAATGATCTTGGTCTATGACTTGACCCTCGGGGTGCTGCAGTAATGTAAGCAGTAGACAACAACGGAAAGAGCTGAGCTACTGTTTAATCCTGTGGCCTTGGTGTTTTACAGTAATGCTAAAAAATAGGTGTCATGGGGAGGGCAGATGTGTAACTTCAGGTGGTGTAAATGGGATGGGCTCCACTGAAATCCATCACCGAATCATAGGATGGCTTGGGCTGGAAGGGACTTTAAAGATCATCTGGTCCAAATCCCCCAGTGGAGTGACTGTGATTTACACCAGCTGAGGATCTAGGCTAGCTATATGCTGAATAGATTTCAGGTGTTATTTGCTGTTAGCCTTGATGCTGATTTGTGACCTGGAATGGTAACCTTTTTTTTTTACATAAAGGCAACCTCATTATTCTGAACTAATTGACAAGATGTCTGATTTTTAATGGAATAAGAAAATACATTTATTCCACCAAGGCATGGGCTTGAGCACATGAATGCAGTTGCACAGTGAACCGCATGCATAACATGGCAGACAAAATGCTCAAGAGGAAAAAGGTTGAGAATCAAAGCTGTGAAGGATAAAAGACCACTTTCTCTGAACACGGCAGATATTATGGCTTTGAATCTGCAGCTTAAAGAGAAGATTGATACTTTATCCATTAACACTGTTTTTCCTACAAATACCCTTCTGTATTCTCACTGAATCCTCCAGTCATGGATATGAATTGAAGAACAAAGAATAAAATATAAGGAAACCAAAAGAAAAATACAGTTTGACTGAGCAAGTAACAGCCAAAGTGTAACACCAACAAATGCTCCATAGAAAACTAATGCAAGTAGGTAGGTGGATAACTAGGACACTGTCGCTGGCTCGTAGTGGTTATCAGCTCAGGTTCCACACTGCTCTCCAGGATGAGGATTTGAAATTTCAGTGCAACGGAGAGATTTCTTATCCTTGACTTTCACAGCGTGGTTCCTAGGACCCTATCCACACCGGAGCATCAAACCATGCTAGCTACAAACACAATTACATCACAGAATACTTATCTAGAAACAGCCTTGACTACCAAAGAAATTACAAAATGCTAGCATGGACAGGGTACCTCTGTAGGAAGGGGGAATTAAGCAAGAAAGAGGCGCTTTCACTGGTTGACGATCAGACCGTAAGACCAGTAAAGAGTGCCGTGTCACTGAGCCCTGTTGGCAAGCTCTTCATGAGTCAGTGCCTGGAAGGTGCTTTATGGCAAGGAGAAATAAATAGGTTGTAATATTGCACATCTGCACAGAGCTAGCAAGATGTTGTTGTGATCATTCATGGGTGGACAAAAAGCTGTGATCATTTTGGTTCTGCTTAGACCCTATGGCGCTACACACTGTGCCAGAACATGAGAAATAGCACCAGGGGTGTGATCTGGCACTTTTCCTAAAGGGTCCAGCATTTGCATTTGTCTCATGTTTAGACACTTGCAAGTCTTTCATATGGACAAAAAAAGGGATTTGATTATGCTAAGCTGCGTTAGCACCAATATGGTCTCGGGCGCCAATTGCTGTGGGTTGTGAGTTTGGACTTTGTATGGGTTGGTTTTATTTTGCACCAGATGTAATTCTGCATGAATCTTATGTTTCTCTTCCTCCTCCCACTACCACCCAGCATGATCTGAACAGCTGCAATGCAAAATAGAGCTGCAGCTCCGAGGGTGCTGAAACATGGAATGCAAAACTTCAATGCACAAAACAAATGGGAGTACAAGTCCTAAGGGAAATAAAATCTCTCACTGCTTCTCTTGGTGAGTTGGTTTTAAATAGAGGTTTTATTTAAAAAAAAAACAAAACAAAACAAAACAAATCAAACAAAAAAAAAAAAAGGAAAAATGAGAAAAAAAAAGAAGTGCAATGGCAACTCTAAAGTGGAAGCACAAACAACAGACAGGGGAAAATAAATAATGTTACTACAGTAACCAAGGACTGATGGAAAAATTGATTGTACTCAGCCATAGTGTTACTGTTCACCGTAAAGCACAGCACATGACAAAGCAAAACAGTTACTAGTAGGCTTGTACTGTAAAAGGCTGCATGCTGAACTAAGAAACAAAGAAGCAGATGTGATTGATTGCTTAAAAACAGAGCTGAAAATTAGAGTTAAGTTCCTGCTTTAGGATACTTGTTTGTTGGTTTTTTTTTTTCAGGTCTGGTGGGCTATTTCCCAACCTGGGGCAATAGTACTTTGCCGCATGGAAGAATCCATGGCTTCCAAAGATCTGGGGTCACTCTGTGGATTTCTGCAGAATTATCAAAACTCCAAGCTTTCATTCATTAATATTTTGTAAAAATAAAGGTTTCTAGCCCTTCTGGTTTACAAAGCTCTTTTGGAGACTTAACTGAAACCCTTCGTTATGAATCTGTGCTGGCCAGGCAAGTAAAATAGTAGTTACAGAAGTGTGAACTTCTCAAAGTTACCGTAGTTGGGCACCGAGTCAGAGGCCACCTCAGGGCCACTGAAATGCCCGAGTTTTTAACCCCATCACTGCTGGTGGCTCTACTGCAAACATCCAGCGAGTCGCGCTGTCCGCGGAGGTTGGCTGGATGGACCTGTCAGTTTGACAGGGAGCAGAAATATAAGCTTCAAATAGACAAGTAACTGAGGAGTCTATTTAGCATTTGCCCTTAAAATGTCCTTAAGCATTAGGGTTACTGAAGCCACCAGCTAAGAAGCACTGGACTCCTGCGGCGCAGCAGGCAGGAGAGTGGTGGGTTTTAGAGGAAACTTGGTCCAGCAGCAGCAAAGGCAATTCAGTTTGCAATCATATCATCTGCAGTTGTCCCCTTGTGTCAGAGTGAGGAATGGTATCAATATACAAAGGAAGAGCGATGTGAAGCAAGAAAAAAATGCCTCCTTCTCCCCTTCCGTGCACCCCAAACTGCAATTCCACAGACTTCTCCCAAATCCCTCACAAATGTCCATTGCCTCAGTTTTTGCTTTTGAGACCCTTGTTGACTGTGAAATGAATGAAGATACAAGTTAGTTGCTGACCTGCCTGCCTGCAAAGAGAGGAAAGATCAAATGCTTTTGTTAATTCCTTTAAAGAAACGGGAAGAATTAAAAACCATTTGGGGGTGAAGTCTGACTCCCTCCAAGAGAGAAGTTACTAATTGCATTCAAGCACTGACAAATCGTCCACTTCAATTTAAAGATGCATTATCCTGTTGTGATTAGAAAAGGTCCTGCAGGGCAGTCAGCTCAAGAGATCTTGCCATAGGAGATCGTCATGATTAAATAGAGGCAAGGGAGAGGATTAAGTTGACAGAAAAATAAGATGACAACTAGAATTTAAGGGATTATCTTGCTTGTCATTAGCAATAGAGAATCTGTTACGGAAAAAAAGGGATAATGCAACTTGATGGTCCTCTTTACATTTTACAGTCGCACAAGGGTGTAAATATTTAATCTTTCAATTAATTAATCTTTACAAAATATCTCACAAAAACATTTTTACCTATAGAAATTAGTTTCTATACATCAATATATTTTTATTTTTATAAATTATTCCATCTTTAAGTGCCTTCTATCAATATAAATGATAAAATAGACAATCAAAAATTTTAAAGCTTTTCCCAGTTGTATCCCTCCTTGTCAACACAGGTGCTGTGAGTCCTCATACATGTGTGTGTCCACATGGGAATGTGTTTGTGTGCACGTGTGTATGATGTGAAATGCTTCCATCCTCTCCCACCCTCAAACTCCATTAAACTATATTGTAATTAGTTCCTGATGCAATAGCGTTTCCAAAGGGGGAAAAAAGAAATGCTTGACTTGGTTTCAGAACTCAAAAGATGTGCATAGTTACCAAAGTCGAGGTGTACCAACTACAAATGTGCAATGACAAGCTTAGGATAGGACCCACCTCCCAGTCAAGTCAAAGAGTACTCTACCAGTGACTTCAGTAGGAAGTGGACCAAGTCCTCTGAGCTTGATTTTGCAAGGTGCATGTGGCCCTGATCTAGCAAAATGCTTAAGCCTGTGCTTAGCTTTGAGCACATAAATAGTCCTACTGGAACTGATGGGACTGAACAGCACAGGGAAGGATCACAAGTGACTCCAAGTCAACAGGCTACTCATGTGTAGGAATTGGGGTCAAGTGCTGAGCGCCTTGCAGGATCAAGCCCTATATGAGGTTCAAGAGCTGGGAGCTTCTCTTTAAAGCAATCAACACACTGAGCTCAGCCATTGGAATCGATCAAGATGTCCACATGGGCACAGGAGGTGGCTAGCTCCCCTTGACAGAGGGTCTCCATGTCAGAAGTTTATACCTACAACTGGTGCTCTGAGCACACAACAGATTTGCTTTTTATGGTAGAAGTCTTTTTGTTCCTACCCTTTGACCCATCAGTGTCCTTCATGGCTTCAAACACTTTGTGTTGTACATTCATCAAAATTCACATTGACTGCAAAGAACATAAATGCAACAAAAACAGGAAAGCCTCCAAATAGTATATTATAGTTTTCTTCTAAATATTCTCCCATCATAATCAGAGGTGCAGTGGCTAATTTATAATTTTTCCTTTGAAGGAATCCAGATGAAAGGCCCAGATTGTTCTTCAATTACAAGTTTGCATTGATTATATATATCTTCTAAGCTATCTCCTTGGACGATAGCTGCAGTAGAGAAAACATATCAATATTTCTTTTAATTGACATATTCTACAGCATCCAGAGTCAGCAGAGTTTCAATGTACTTATAGATACTGATGAAACAAGAAGGAATACACTGTGATGTTCATTATGGAAAAGTCATACCCCTGCAGATGGCAACTAAGTCCAAAACAATGGCACTTCCCCATGGCAGACATCCATCCCACTGCTTGCAGTGAGAAGACTGAGCTAGGTTAGCTTAGAGAGCTAGCAGCCCTGTCCTAGGGGAGGGCAGAATGCTAGGTTCCCCCTGTTGCAAGTTGAGCTTTACATTTAATTTGACATAGAAGCTACTGCAGTAGTGAGTAGCAGCAGATTTACAACTTAACCTTTCACTGACATGGCTATAATAAACTTATTCTTGGCTGCAGAAGTTAAGTTGATCAGGCTGAGACTGACAGAAGATAAAGCAACTGCAACACAAAGCAGTGTCTATACACTTAAATTCCTTGTCCCACCAGCAGAAATCTACAACTACAGTTCAGAATACATGGACTGTCAGCATTGTGGAGGGACAAACAGGGGCTTCTGAGTGCTAGCCACAGATACCAGCCCCCTGAGTAGTGAGCTGCCTAAAGCTGCCCAAAGAAATGCTGGGACAGAGAGAAGGTCTTAAATCTTACTCTCTTACAGGTCAGGAAGAACATGCCTTTTTCCTTCTCTCCCATGAGTCATAGCTTAAGCTCTTGCCTTGAGCTAGTGAGGAGTTTTTTGGTCTATATAAATGCAATGACGCAACATTTTTACTGACTTCATTAAAGCAGTTTTGGGTAAGGGAAGGAATCAAATTAATGCCCAGTTATTCCTTCAGGGCATCAAACTTTTGAGAAGTTGAATGTCTCAACTGCTCTTGAATTGCAGGGAAACAGCAATCTCAAGCCAGGAGTCCTTGCTGCGGGCACACTATACTGATAACACCGATAATACTGCTAATGCTGATAACACTCTAGGCCAGAGACAAAGCTGATCCAGTTCTTTTGCAATAAAAGACTATAACTTGGGGAAAAAATAATTGCTTTTAATAAGAACATACCTGTAAAATATTCTCCAAATTCTTGTTCTAATTTAATTGCTCGATCGTAGGTTTTCTTCGCTTGCTCCTCTGTCAGACGTTTGTTCATTTCCCTAGAAACACAGGGAAAGTAATTAAAAAGTTTAGATTCTTACCAGAACAGTTTTTAAAGACATACATTCAACTGAATCACAGGTGGATTGAGACTGACAGAAAAATCAAGCCGTGAAACTCATTTCTTCCATGAGTTCATTGGCAGTTTCAGTATTTTCATTCCATTTTTATGCAGTATAAACCCACATTTCCAGACTATTTCCCATTTTTCCACTAAACTTTTATTTTCGGTCCATTACTCTACACTCCCAAACAAAACACGAGGCTCAAATCTGGTAACTGCTAACTGAGAGGGATTTGTGGCATCAGGAACCCATGGGTAAGTCTGGGAGGCAGGAGATCTCAAGGATGGAGCACTTGGAGGACTCTTGCCTCCAGAGCTGAACCTTCTGAAGCCTCTCTATCTCCTAGGCCCAAAGCTGGCTGTCTCAGCTGAATAAGGTTGTCCAAACTGCCAAAATGGAAGTGGGATTTTGATACAGGCTAAGGCTCCATCAAGTGAAGTGAAATCACGATTAAAGGCAGGATTCAGCACAGAGTTTCCTGACCCTGTAGAAGGAATCCCGGAGCCATTGTAGACCCTATAGGGAAGCCCCAGAAGGACCTAGCATGTCTTCCAGGGAGACTTCTTGGTTCAGGTGGGGACATGAGTTCCAGATATAATAAGAAATCAAACTGAGTCTTTCCAGGAGAAAGAGCTGAGTTGGAAGGGAAGAAGGAAAGGAAAGGAAAGAAAAGGAAAGGAAAGGGAAGGGAAGGGAAGGGAAGGGAAGGGAAGGGACGGGAAGGGAAGGGAAGGGAAGGGGAAGGGAAGG
>JAOEHY010052968.1:0-114808 GCA_025447955.1 Psilopsiagon aurifrons
CTCATAGCAGCCTTCCAGTATCTGAAGAGGGGCTATAGGGATGCTGGGGAGGGACTCTTCATTAGGGACTGTAGTGAGAGGAAAAGGGATAATGGGTTCAAACTTAAACAAGGGAAGTTTAGATTGGATATAAGGACAAAACTCCTTACTGTAAGGGTGGTGAGGCACTGGAATGCACTGCTCAAGGAAGTTGTGAATGCGTCATACCTGGCGGTATTCAAGGCCAGGTTGGACATAGCCTTGGGTGATATTGTTTAGTGGGAGGTGTCCCTGCCCATGGCAGGGGTGTGGAACTAGGTGATCTTAGGGTGCTTTCCAACCCTTTCTATGATTCTAAAGTGACCCCGTTCCTGTCACACAACTACCTAGGAAGGACATAGGTCCTCCAGTTGAAAGAAGCATCAGCAGCAGGAGGTGGTGCCTGGACACCTGGTGGGACTGAGAGGTCTCCGAGACTTTGCTGCCAAGTGTAGGCAATACATTCACACCAAGTAGAGGAAAAACAAGGTAAGTTTCTCAGATTGCGAGCTCTCCATCTGTTTCTACCACAGTTAGCCCTATAACTTTCTTCTGTCGGTAGCTAGAGGAGATGATTAGAAAGGAAGCAGACTGACACCTCCAGCATGCCTCACCTACAGGGGCAAGGAAAACTTTAGTGGGCCTCTCTCAATGGGAGAATCAAAAGGGTATTGCACCAGAAGATGTTGCAACCTCCCCTCCCTGTTCAGCAATAACTGTGTGGAAAGCCACTAAGGAAAATGCATATATCTTTTGCAGAACTTCATTCCCTTGAGCATGCGCATAGACAGGAGCATACACAGTGGATGTCTGCTAGACCAGCTAGCTGGAGATGTCCCCTTCTGATGTCTGTCACCCTCCATCCTTTCTCTTGGGTTACTTATTCCCCCACAAGAGGCAAAGCCAAATTGCTGCATGCCATTGCTGAAGCACTGCATGCGAGGCAACAGAGCTGCTAAGGACTTACATCCCCAGTGACCACAGGCAGGGACACAGAGCAAGTCACTTCACAGCAGCCAAGGGCTGCTGCCAAGGGAAATCAGTAGCAAGCCAAAAATACCTTCACCAGCTTTGATGGCATAGACCCAAATCTCACCTTCCCTATCTATAAACAAGAGGCAGACACAGGTTTGAGTGAGCTATGGTACCTTGGGAAGTGTTAAACGCTGCTTCGAAAAGTAAGGCACCTCTGTGCTCCTTACGTGTTTTAACCCAGCGCTAAAAGCTGAACATGCTTTTAAACAACACTAATGATCAGTCATCAGCTATTTGGAAGATTTCCATAGCAGCATTTGACTACTGGATAGCGATCAAGTTGATGAAGGCTTGCCAAGTTTTGGGCACTTGGCTGGCATAAGGAATGTTTAGTGCTTCAGGGAAGACTCTGCACAGCTTTTGATCCCTTCTAGTCCCGCAGTGTTTAAACAAAAATAACTCTTTTCTTCCCTCTTCCTCCCAACCACTATTTTCCTATGTTTAATAGTAAAGAAGGAAGCCATACATGTGGGTTTGACACTTTTCAGTAATGCTATTTTTAATGGAGTTGGCCACCAAATGTCACACACTATTGTCTTCCCTGTTGGCCACACATCTGCCTTAATTTTAGGCTATTCCCTAAATCTCACAAGTTCTCTTATTCCTTCAGCTCTCTGGTTTTATTTGATATTGTCTTCCCTAGAGGTATTTTTTTGTCCCACTTCTCCCCAAAAAACGTCCAGTTTGCCTGTGCTTCAGTGCCGTTTGTTCCCCATGAGCTCACCACGAAGTCTCTTTCCTCCTGGGTGCCCCGGGGGGTAGCACAGTCCCCTTTCCACCAGCAGGTCAGTTCTGCTTTACTGACTTCAGAGCCAACCATCTGACAGCACGCAGCATGCCCCGAGGGATGCAATGCGACACAGCCAAATACAAAAAGCCACTGAAACCATGCTGCACCTGACCAGAAGCATCCTCCTCCGTCTAGCAATGATCTCTTGTTGTCTGGTCCCACCAAAGCCACCCAGAACCAGATGGCCCTGGCTGTCTGCATATGACAAGAGCCTTTGGTCTTACTTAGGGGGGGACAGGCAGTGGAACAAACACCCTGGAGAAAAAACAAACAAAAACCAATTTTGCTGCTCCCCAGAGCTTCTCCTCTTCTGCCTCCCCCCCTCCCCATCTCCTATTGCCGAGGGACCTACTGCCAGAGACCTGGTGAGTTTTATAATTAAAGCCGCAGATTGCTCAGCTATCAGAGATTATTTGCTTTGTTGCTGTTAATCACATTTGCCAAAGTGTCTCATGCATGAGTCAGACATGTGCCTGATTTAACTGGCTTCTTTTTGCCCCTGCTTTATTTCCACTTTCTTCATACTAATGGGATGGATGCACAATCCCTCACTACATGCTCTGAGCACCCTTTGCAGGCTCCCTCCCTCTTCCCTCTCTATCCTACTAGTTTGTGTGTGCACAGAGGAAGGAAAACCAGGATCAGTGCTGACTCTCTCCATCTGGAAGGCACCAGAGGGGCCAGCAACAGCTGAAGCATAAAATGCCCCTGCCATTTCCTTGGAAAGACTCAGAATCCAGAGGGGAAAAAACCAACCATAGAGCAATAAAAAAACAACCCAGAAACCTGGCAACAGTAAGGAAGACAAGAACTTCAGAAGTGGTGAAAAACAGTTAAAGACAGTCTCAGAGAGGGTGAAGGAAGAAGATGGAGATCTCAGAGTAGGAAGCAATCTTTAGGAGCATCTCTTTCTGTTCAGCAGCCAAAACACCATCTAGATGATTGAAGGCAAATGAGATGCAACCCATCACAGTGGTCCCTCCTGTTAATGGCACTCCTCTACTGCACAGGACTGTCCCCAGGGATGAAAACAGTAAGAGCTGGAAGATGCTTGACTGCTCTGGGAGTAGAGTTCATTCAGCTCCAAGGTGCAAACTCCCTGCCTGCCAATTACCAAGTCTCACTTAGCATCTAGAAGCAGCTTACAAATGGGAGCACCCAGTAAGACAAAACCCCTTGCACATTAAATACAGCAGCTTTCCTCACAACTCCTTGTGTCCAGCGTCAGAGGAGGGTTAAAATAAAATCAAAAAAAACCCTCAACTAGGACAGCTTTTTTTTTTATTTTAGCCAAAGGCTTCTAACAAGAAATACGTTAATTTATGCTGCAAGAAGTACACATCTGTGGTATCAGAATATGCCTATGTTGCCTTAATACGGGCTTGTACTGCCAGTGAGGACCCATCCTAACCTGTCTCTGGCAAGACAGCCCTTTCCCAGAGAAAGAGAGCAGTGATGATTTCAACACCCTTATGTGTTTCTGGGGTCTTTTTCACCCTTTCAGACATGGTCTTATTCTTTTATTCTTTCACCTCTTCATGCTGGTCAGAGGTCTGACAGACTTGCCCCTCTTGTATTATTTCATCATTTCCAGCAGGATCCTGGCTGAGAACCACCTGTGCCAGCCTTTTAATGAGATTTGGGTTCCACGGGGAGAGCACCAGCTCCACACTAGCCTGGGTCCCCAGTGAAAGACCCCACAGAGGCTCTCCTGCTGCAGTAGGAGGTCTGCAGAATGGGCATGGGTCATGCCTGTCCCCTGCCAAAACCTGCCACTTTGGGTATTATCTGTGCTTGGACCCAGGCACCAAGAGAGCCAGAAAAATCCAAGAACCTTACAGCTCTAATGAAAAACACTTGGATGCTTCTCCATCCCCAGCAGGCTGGGCTGTAAGCAGGGCATAAACATCCCGCGGGTGTAGGCAGCACCAGCTGCACACACATCTCTTGGGCATGTTCACTGTGTTGCTTTATTCCCCAGTCAGGGAAAATAATACAGAGCAGTACAAAACTGATTAGAGTGAGGCAGGAGAAAGAGTGATGGAAAACTGAAAACAATAAAACTGGGGAGCAGGCTAGAGTTTCTGGTGAAAGAGAAGGGGGGGAAAAAGCTGATGCTTTCAAGATTAATGACTAATGACAAATAATTGTGGCATGGAACACCAGCGAAAGGCAGAATGGAAACAAGAATCAGACAGAAAAACCAGGCATTAGGTCTGATGGCAAATTTAAGCCCATCAATTCATAATTGCAGCCATTACAGCCAGTATTTTCAAGTGAGCCCAGCAATATTAAGAGCTGCTGGATGTGGTGTCCTTACGAAAGAATTTGGCTGTTATTTAGGGTCCTAAGTGAAGGCTGAACTGTTGTGAAAACAGCCAATCCTAATCTCACATCATGAGCATTTATAGCAGTCTTTGCCCTGAAGCAGGAGGGAAGGGGTTGTAGAAAAGATGTATGCCCTTAGCTTCCCTTCTGCAGGCACAAAACCATTTTGCACACATTCATTAGCTCCTGGGCTTTTGTTTCCTCACGAAAGTAGCACTATCTCAGTCTGTCTTTTCCAGGTGCTTTGGAAGGAAGCAAATGCCAAGCACAACACCTCATGCTGCAATCCCTGCAGCTGAGTGCGTCTGTCCTCCTTCACTTCAGTTTTTCCAAAGGAAAAATCAAAGTGTGCAACAACATCTGAGGGTCTTTTCATAGCAGCACAGGATAAAAGGCAGGGCACCAGGTGAAGGGTGGTTTTCTCATGGTTGAATGGTGTCTACCCTTCTAAGAAGGTGGTTAATGTGCTGCCCATACCTAATCCCCATAAACCACATCTATGTGATTTAATGAGAAAAACGACAATTCACTGTTACCAGCCACTCAGCACCATCCATGTGTGACAGAATTGCCAGCTTTTGTCTAATCCTGGAATATTTATAGCTGGAGATGATAGAGACAGAAGGAGTGCAGCTAAATCTCAAGCAAGACACGTCCTTCTCAGATCTTGCATTCACAGTAGATGAACTCAAACCAGACCAACAGGATATGCAAGACACTTGGTAGCCTGGCAAGCCTTTGTCCCTCACAGAGATCAATCAAAGTAAGAGAGACACTTGACAAGAAAGCGTGGGACCTGCTGCTTTCTCCTAGTCTAGCTATGGACTTCTCTCCACTTCATTCACTTCACCTCCCCCCACAGCCCTCCTAACGGTAGGAAATCTCACCAGAACTTCTACACAGCATTTTATCCACTAAATATCACACTGGTGTGAAATCAGGAGGCTCTATCAGTCTCTTGCCAAGCATACATTGTACCTTCCAGGACAACAAGTGTAGTCATGGAATGGGAGTCATCCCTTTCTCTTTGCTATTAACTGACTGAATGACCAACAGCAAATCACCATCTCCTTCATGGCCTTAGGCTTCTGCTCCAAACTTGTGTCATTGTCCGTCCCCCCCCCCCACACACACACACCTCTTTCTTTCCCATTTTAAGCAGACCCAGTTATTTTTTGTGTGCTTGGAACATATAAAATACCCAGCTACTAAACTGTATATATTTGATGAATAGAGAAAAATGCTTTGACTTGCAACCTGAGAATGTCTGATACCACAGGGAATAAGGGGAGGAGGAGAATTAAGACAGGATGCAAGATGTTTTTTCCCACAGTCACTTTTTTGCTCATAATCCTGTTTTTACACGTGCCCACCAGATGTTACCCATATCACACTCAGTACAGACAGATGGCTTCAGAATCTCTTTCCCATCATGTATCATCAGCTCCCTATCATCATGCTGCCACCACTGATACTTAATAGCCCCTGCAGAGGGGAACAAGGTATCCACGGTAATTGCCTGTATGTACCATAACATCTGCGCACACATCCCCATGTGGCACCACTACATGTTTCATCTTGCAAAACCCAAAGCTTGCAACTTGTGCAAGAGGACTTCCACCTCCAATGGCCAAGACACTGTCAAGCCACTGGTAATTACTACAGTAGATAACCAGCATGTGTCACTATGACTCAATTACCACCGCTCGCACCTACACACCAAAAGGTCAGGGGTTCAGCTATACACAGGCTCAGTCTTCAATGTGCTGCTTAAGATGTGGTTAGAACCCGCCACAGGGTAAACGTGGAATGGACAGATGAATAACTGAGCTACACCATGTCCTGGGAAGATGCAGTTGCTCTACAGAAGAGAACTGGAGCAGCTTCTGTGACCAAAATTTGGGAATGACTGTGTGGGAGCTCATGTATTTACTGAGTCCTGCTTCATTACCTTGTAGAGCATGTCCAGTGACTTTAGGATGCAGTTTTGTGCAGATTTGAGGAATCATTGTAGCCTGATCTTACAGCAAAAGAGTAACACTTCGAAGGAAATTATAAGAAACACCAAAAGCAGGAAGAGTTTAATCAATGGAAAACCAGCATACTAAGGACAGCTCTTTGATGCCTGAGCTAGGTAGAGATGCTCTTTAGCTATGTTGGAGATGCCGCAGAGCCCTGAGCACTGCCAGTGTGGGAGTGGGAGAGGAGGCAATTTTAGGAAGCAAATAAAGCAGAAATAGCAGCTCAGATCTGAAGGGATTATTCCTGATAGGCAAGTGACAGTATTAACAGCCTGGAAGTTTCCCTGGTGCCCCAACTTTTAAGCCCCTCTTGGGGGAGAGCTGACAATCAGATCAGTATCAAGAGCCACACAGGCAGAAGGGTAGAGACTCAGCTCTGAAAACCTCCCCATCTCATTCCTCTTCCTGACATCCAACAGAGAAAACCAAGCCCAAGCCTCTGGCTGCACAGTAGGAGAAACCAAAGTATTCTCCTATACTATTTTCCTCTTTTTCAGACAGCCACTGGCAGAGCAGGTCTTGAAAGGCACGAAGCCCCAGTTCAAGTGGAGGTCAGGGATGCATCCTTTCCCCAGGGGGGATGAACCCTCCAGCAACTGGCAGGCTGTGGGACAACTGGGTCCCACAGGCAGCTGCCAGCCCCTGCAAAGGGCTTGAAGAAGGGACAAGAAGCTTTGCCCATGGACAGCAAGGCAGGAGGGGTAACAGGGAGATAGCTGCAGGGTGGAAGAGTAGGGAGCAAGGAGAAAGGGCAAAGGGTTTCCATTGATATAATTGACTGCTGGACCAATTAAAATTCCTGCCCTTTTGCAAAGGCTGCTAATTGGGGCTGGGATCTGTCTGCTGCATGCTCACTCAGGGACTTCGCCCAGAGAGAGGGAAGCCTGAACACAGGAGGGAGAATGAAAGTTTGAAAGGATCTGGGCTCCTCATCGGGGCCAGAGGAGCCCAGAGCTGTTTTGTCTGACTGATAATAAGTCTCCAAATTACTTTTGACAAGTGAAGGGGATTGGAAATAATGGAGGTCTGTGAAAAGCCCAGGGTGCAGACAGGGGGGATCCATGAGATAATGAGGAGGCAAAGCCTTCACATGGCCAGGGGCTTCCCACCTCCTGGCAAGGCAGCGGGATTCAGGGCATACAGGAGACAAGGAAGACACGCAGGACATCTGCACCAGGCTCAAGTCAATATTTGGCATGAAAACACTCTGCCTGCAGCACAAGGAGAGCAAGCAATGCTTGGAGAGGATCATCCTGGAGCTCCCCGGAGCATTTGGCGTCCCTGCTCTGCCTCGGTCCCCATTTTTAAAAGTGGTCTTCAAAGCCCCATGTTACAGCACCAAAATCATAGTCATCTTTTCTTTATCTCCCACCCCAGGTTAGGCATTTTTCATGTGTTGACCAGATGTGCTAGCAGCAGCTACAAGAACCCAGCTGCTAACCTGACCCAAGTAAAGTCCCCATCCATACGATCCAGGTGCTCTGGCAGTACCAGACATGGAAATCAGCATTCAGACTGCAATAATTAGTGTTCATTTACATACCAATACTCTGGATACTCTCCATCTCCTATCCCTTTCACAATAATGCAGTATCCAAATCTGGAGCACATATAACACACACATCCAATTTCTTTCTAGCCTTTTCTCTCACATCAACATGCTATGTATAATACCGGTTGATAATTTTGAATATCTAATGCAGTGTCCAGAGAATCTGCACGTCTTGTAAAGTGACATGGGGGCCCTATTTGACTTGGAGGAAAAAAACCAAAATAAACCAAACACCTCCCTCTAATACTCCAGACATCAAGGAGATACAGCTTGCTTATTACAAGCATGAGTATTGGCATACATTTGATAGAAACCAGAGATGACCCAGGATGTATCACTTTTGAGAGGATCATTTAGCAGGAAAACCTGCCAGGGAAAGAGAAACGAAACTGTGAGTTAATGACAGAGCAAACTAGCCTCTCTACATGGATTTAAGTTGATCTTACCACAGGCTCCATGATCGTATGGAGCTGACATCAAGTTTGTCACTTTTTATGAGATTTCACTTCGTTTCTCATTAAAAAAAAAAAAAAAGGAAAAAAGTCCCTTGTGTATTTTGCTCTGTAACTTGGTGGAGGCTTTTGGAATGGTTCTTTCAGACAGAACAAAAATGCCTACAGTGCATCTGTTTGGCCTTCCTCATGTGCAGGCACAGGCCTGGTTGGCTGCTGTCTTAAACCATTTCCCCCATGACTCCTGCCTTCTTCTTTCCCCTAGAAACTCTGCTTTTTCCTTAGGATGGGACTTCCCTGGAGGAGAGCTTCCAGAGAAGACAGATGCATATTCTTTGGTCACACAGGTGTTGCACCCCACTATTTTTCAGGGCATCTCCTTCCTGACTCCTCCCCCAGAGATTTCTGTGCTGCCATGGACTAGAAGGGGACAAAGACGCCCTCCCAAAATAGGATAATTTCAGTGATCTTTATTTATTTTTTTACCACAGCAAAGCATGACTGTCCCTTTATGGCTGTAGGCCAGGGAGCCATCAGATGCAGAAGACATTTCTGATGATCCAGTCGCACATGGCTCACAACCTTCTTCCTAGTTCCCATCCAACTGGTTTCAGCAGCACTGTGGAGACCCTAGAAGATGCTGACATACCAGGTTTTTTCCAAACCAAGTGATACAAGAAGATAAACCTAATGTCTTAGTGTTTCTGCATACACTCCCTACTCCTCTAAACCTGGATTATTGAAGCTCCAGCCAAGCTCTGGAACAGGCACTCTACGAGTCACATCCTCAGCTTAACACTGTCGCAGCAAACCTATGTAGCAGCTCATTTGTGGCTTTCTTTTAAACCAGATTCCTAAAGCTACCTGTAAAACAGAAAACTGATTCCCTGCAGTTCCAGCCCTGCCCTGAAAGCCACCTTATTCACAGTACAAAGCCATGACTTGCTCTATCTCCTGAACAAAACTCCACCAACTCAGCATGCAGAGGCTGGGCAAAGTTCTCCCAGATCCATTTAAAACCCCAGTACTTGCAGCCTATTCCCCTCAATATCACACAGAGACACAGGCACTACTGAAGAAGAAAGGCAGGGATGATGTGTTGTGCTTTCCCCACAGCTGTGGGGAAACAGCACAACGAGAGAGGAAAATGAAAGCCATAAGGGCCTCTGGATTTTTCCTTCTAAAGAGAAAAATAACAAAAATGCTTTGGAAGCGAAGTAGCTGCAGTAGTGACAGCAATGCTCCTTCGCTAGAAACTCTTCTGAAATTTATTCTGTGTCTCTCGGGCTCTTCATCCCCCCTTTTCGTACCATAAATTTTCATAGCTCTGACAGGTAAGCAAGGCCAAGGGCTGCCAGAGTTATTGGAGGAATTCCTGGCTCCTGAGAGGGAGAAAGAGGGCACAGAGAGAAGGAGAATGAGGCTGCAGGATTGTCTGCATTTTTCTGTAACAGTTTGGGGTCAAGCCTGATCCCCAGTGAGGTCAGCTCTTTTACAGTCTAACACGCCAAAGTCAAAGGAGACTTTCTCTTCACCACGGGAGCCAAGCCAAAGGGAAGCTCTGCCACCCCTCCAGGAATAAAAGGGTTAGATGTGGATGGGGGAAAGCATGGGGGGGGGAAGGATGCATCAATGCTGAAGAGCAAGGCAATTCACTGGGGGGAGGTGTGCTGGCCCTATCCTCTGCAAGAGGAGAGGACCCATCCCCTTGGGTGCCTCTCAGCAGCATTGCATCCAAACATCTCTTCCCATAGAGCACTAGGCTATATTCAGCATAACCACCAAGAGACCTGGTTTGAGAGCAGAAGGTGATGTCTGGAGTCGTATGATTCCCCCAAAAAGACCAACAGGATGATTCTCATCAGCAAAACCACCCAAAACATTGAAGTCATGGTGACTCTCCAGCAACCTGGAAAGCACTGACACCTCAGATAAGAAAGAAGGGAAGGAAATGAGCAAATCTGTACAGCTGGGTAATACCTAAACATGTCACATACCAGTGCTGAGAAAGAGTTTTGTGCAAAACAACAACGTCAATGTTGCATCTCACTGAAAGAGCAAGAGAAAGAAAAGTTGCACACGCTGCCCCATTATTCTGCCCAGTTCATGTGAACAGAGCAAAAGAGAAATAAGGTATAAAACAGGAAGATGTCACACTTATTTTTTTCAAAACATAAGTTCCACTACGCAAGGCAAAAGGTGCTTAATAACTGTAATGAAACCCAAAGCTTTTATAGAGATTAATTTGTCTGCCCCTTCCTCAGTAAACCAGAGGTTATAAATTGCAATGGATCATATATATTTTTGGAAAGCAAAACCAGTGAGCACACTCTTGGAAAAAAATGAATTGGGGAATAGATCAGAACATTCTTCAAGCAAAGGCCTGGGAGACACATTTATATTATGCTTTTTCCTCTCATCTTGGAGCTGGTGTCTTCTCACCCTTCTGTTCCTACAGCTTTTTAAAACACAGGCTTTGTACACAGACCTACCATTAGGATGTTTGCTGGGCCTGTTGTTTGCTGGGCTTGTGATTATTAGGATAGGATAAATGATGAAAACAACACATTAAGGCAGCTATGCTATCTGCTTTCATACATTGGTCTCACTGCAAACATTTCAGCACTCCAATTTCACCAGCAAAGCCATTCAAGAATAGCAGAGCTCAGAGCAGCAAGTCTGAACAGAAGATAATCATTTTTATCTTTCCTCTTTCAAGTTTTTTGTAAGAAAAGCCTGTTCCTGTCTGGTCAAGTAACAGATCTGCCTGCCACAACCAAACTTCAAATACTTCTGATTGACCTCACCAAGTAAAATAGGTGTCATTAAAGTGTTCTAAGAATAATTCTCAGAAATCATGAGTCATTGTCTGATTTAGGCAGAAAGGAGTAGAATGATCAAATTATTTGCTATGAATTATTCACTGAGGTCTGATAATTACACTGTAGTTAGCAATCTCCATGTAGATGGTTCATTATGAGCAAACCACTTCTACACAGATAATATTTCCCCAAAAAAACCTACTGTTATTGCACATCATATATAATGAAGCAAAAATATTGGTGACCACTGGAGGCAATCAGAGTGACATTGAGTACAGAGGGAAAAGGCTGCTATTTCTCACCAATTCTCAAAAAGTCTTTCCAAGTGAAGCACCAGTCCTAGCACCACTTTCAGAGCCAGCTAGGACATGTTCCTGGGAGAAACACTGCATAGACACCGAGGAGAGGAGGAACTGAGCTGGCAGCCACGGTGAAAATTCACCTTTTGCTCTTCTTTTTCTGATGAGTGCTGGGAAGCCACAGCACAACTTTTGATTTCAAGCTTTCAAGGGCTGCATACAGTTCAGTCTCACTTGTCCACCTGCTGTTCACAGAGCTATTTGGCAACTGAGCAGCTATTTACACCTGCAACTGCACTGGCAGGAGCAGCACAAAATGCAGGCAGAGAGGCAAAAGCCAACCTGAGAGCTTCTCACCTGCCAGAGAAGTGGGAGAACAGCTCACCCCCACACACATTGGCAAGCAGGGATCCTCAGCTTTGTGGCAAGGAGCCACTTCAGTGTAGTCAAGCCAACACTGCTCTCCTGCAGGATAACCAACACAGCCCTTAAAGTTTGCATGGGATAGATCCCAGGGCATTTTGTGCTCCCAACTCGCCTGTTAGCTTCTCTTTTCCCTCCTAAAAAACTTTGACCTCAGCAAAGGCGGAGCAGTATGGGGAAGGATCCCATCGCTGTTTTCCACCACCCTGCAGGAAGTCTTGGGGCTCACCAGTGGTGCTAGGATGCAGAAATAGCCAGGGTGGCTTCTTTCCAGCCCAGTCTTGCAGAGAACCCAGGACACGGACCAGGATGAGGTCCTGAAGCACAGCTCCAAGAGCACAGCCCAGACCCACACCAGCTTCTCAGCATCCAATGGGTTCTCCAAGATATTCACCCGCAGCTCAGAGGTTTCAGATTACTGTGAGCTGCTCTCAATGTCCAAATGAAACCAGGTGCCCAACACTGAATATGAACTCCTAATTTCATGGGTCCCACAATACAGCACAAGCACATTCTGGCAGCCAGGAGTACAAAGGTAACTATTGTGCACTAGGCTCCTGCCTTGGAAACACCCCATTTTTCCAAGCTATGCCGTTTCCTATCACATAAACACAGTTAAGTAATCGCTGTATTTTCTGGGCAGGGTCCATTTGACAATAGAGAAGAGCTACACAGGTCACCCAGTTTCCCTAATCCTTGCCAAGTCTGAGGAGGTATGACCCGTTCTTAAGACGTCACCAGAATAATGCACCCTATGAAAATAACATCTTTCAGGCATTCCCAGCTGTGGAGAAAGAGGAAAAGAGAGCAAAAAGGTCCATGTGATGTCTTTCCATGAGGCAAGCTGGCAGGACAGAGAGGAACTGGTGAGAACAGGGTGATGCTGGGGTCATTCCCATGTCTCTGTAGGATTTTACCACACAGGGTAGGGGCTGCAGGACTGTAAGGGTTGTTTTATTGCTAATAACTGGTCATCCCATCCTCTGTGGTTCAGTTGCTGAGTTTCATGGGCTCTGGCAACAGATTTAATGCAAAAACCTTTCAACAGGCCATCTGTCATGAAAAGTAGGCAGGGCTGAGGGCAGAAAACATCTTGGCATATGCAACCTACAAGCTGGGCTGGCAATAACTTAGTTTTTCCCTTTCTAATTGAGGGTTTAGAGGGTTAAACATACCACACTTCAGAAGGGCTCTGCCATGAGGATACCAATAATTGAAGGCTAATGGAATAAAATGCTGTCAATCCATGTTTAAACCATGGTTATCCTGTCCAACTTGATGCAATTTTCCTCTTTGGGCATCAGTAGTGAAGTCATAATGACGAGATGGTGACAGTCTAGGCATTGCCATGGCAACAGACAGTGATGTCATTGAAATACCAGCATAGCCTCACTGGAATTGGGCTGTGAAGGAAGGAAAGCCTTTTCTTTCACTATGAAGTCTAACTTTCTTCAGTGGTATGTAAAGACTCTACCCAAAAGGAGGGCTCTGTCACCCTGGTGGCAATACACCAGAGCTGAAGACATCCTTGTGATGTCAGCAGACAAGGCAGAGGATGGGGACACCAGGATGCAGCTGTGTTCCATCACTTGTAATTGCCCTTTAATTGCATGTTGAGCAGATGTGAAGTTTAACATCCTTAAAAGCTTAGTTTAGCTATTCATCATGTGTTAAAAAATAAGTCTTCTTCAGTCCACCCCATGTCTCTTAGCTCTACTTAATACCTACAAGCTTTGCTATTTGAAACAATTGTCAGCAATAATTTCTGTTCATTGGCTGTGAACCCTATGCTATTGAGCCTGTAGCTACAGCCTTTAGTCTGTACACAAAGCATTTCCATACCTCAATCATCCTTCTTGCCTGTCACCAAAGCTTTCCTCATCCTTCCCTCCCCTGCCGGAGTTAGGGGCAGGCCAGAGCTGTGTGCAGCACTCATGACATGGATACACCTTTTATCACAGTGTAATACTGTTCATTGCCTTGTCCTCTCATTGTCTAGTAATTTCTATCACTTTATTCACTTCCTTTGACCGCCACTGAGAACAGAGATGATACTTTCATCTGGCTACCCACTGGCAAGTGATAATTGTGCAGAAGCCGTTACCTCCTATATAAAGTTAGGATTGTTTTCTCACAGATGAAGGTAGTGCAGGAAAATGAGAGACTTGCTCAAAAATCAGAGGGCTGTTGTCCCCCTTCTTGTCTTGGAGTTCTTAACTCTACCTTTTTTGGGGGGTGCAGTGGGTTTCCATACTTTCTTCATCTGGTTTGGCTCATTTCTGTCTGAAACTCCTTGCTGCACAGGCTTTTCTGGCTCTTTGGGGAAGTTTAGACAAAGGCCTTTCAAGGATAGAGTCACATATAGTGTTACACCTTAGTGCTGTGTTTTAAGACATTTCTTCAGCTTTTATGCTTGCCCTCCCCCCTTTTCCACACCAGCATTGATTACTGTGGGTAATTGTTTTCTAATTGGCCTGCAGCTGCTTATCTAACTTAGATAATTAAAGTGAAGAAGAAGAAGAAATAAGACAACGGAACTTTATTCTTAAGTAGCTGTCTATTGACTGCCTCGATCGATAGGGAGGTCACTTTGGGCAGATAGGCAAGCAGGACATGTCCTTGACTGAAATGCACACTTTGACAAACTCAGGGAGACACAACCCAACATCTTACTCCCGCTTCTGCCACGTCCCCCCTTTATTTCTTCTCACACCATGCTGTCAACAAACTTGGTCATACAGTATCTATGCAAGACATCACAACATGCTGACAAACTCTTTCAGTCCAACACCACCACAATGGAGACACCACCCAACCATCAATCTATGTTCAAGAGGCAATAGCAGCAATAGTAATGAAAGTCAGAAGGTGATATATCTGTGCACACACAAACACACACAGGAGCACACACAAACTCAGTATCTTCAAGATCTCTGCTCTCCTGTCAAGTTGGATTGAAACCAGACAACGAAACTATTGACTACTCAACCACAGGTCTAGAAAGTCATTAGGAAAGGTGGAGCCTGGACACGGCATGATGGCACAAGCTAGCTCCCTTGCCAATGAAGGCAGCCCAGAGCATCCTAATCGCAAAGACGTTGGACTTCACCTTCAAAACCACCTAGCTACATTTAATAGTAAAGCACATCAAGGCACTCTGCCATTTCACAAAAAGTGACACCAGACAGAATTTGGACAAGATACTGGAAAGTACTTCATCCCAGAGAAATAAAGAAATTTTCCAAGAAGTGTAAGAGCTCAGTATAGGGCTATATTTTGTATTGGGGGCTTGAGTTAAAATCCAGGTCACCACTAGCTCAGCAAGAAAAGGTCACATATAGGCTTTGAAAGGCAACTCAGAGCAGCTAGACTGAGGCAGCAGAAGGTGTTAGACCTGACTCAATCAGCCAGAAATCCTGTCTGAACAATGAGCACTCACCCACACACCTCAGACAACAACAACAGAGCAAGTGTGACACAACTCCCATTGTAACATATCTCCCACCAATTCTGAAAAACTCACAAAACAGCACAGGTAACTCATTATCACAGTTGACAGGAGAAGCTAATGAGAGCTCTCGTATATTAATCTGTTGGCACAATTTTGGGTTTGTACTTGTGAAAGATGTACAATTAAGGGCCTGTCCTCCAAAGAGCAAAAGTCCTGACTACCTTTTAACATCCACCTAGCACAGCTTACAAGAGCTGAGATACTAGATTTGAGAGCTGGCTCAGTGTTTTGCAGAGGCCAGTGAAAACATTCAAGTTTCAAGCAAACTAGAGAGATGAGGGATAGAAACCACCTACTATGTAAACCATGGCAGAGATGCATTTGTCCTGTTGTAGATGTTCAGGATGTCACCACATCCATGAAAAACAGTGTACCTTCCCTCTATAAATAATGAAGAAGGAACAAGCAGTTTTGAGGATTAGCTGACTTTCTTTGAAGATCAAAAGGAGACCAGGAAAATCTCACCTCAGATGCACCCATTTTGACCTCTGCCTATGAATGGATCTCAGCTGGCCAGCTCAGGTCAACAGCAAGGACCTGCAAAAGTGCGCAAGATGAAAGCCCTCCCCAGGCAAGGCAGGAGATTCTTCTGAAGCTCGAGCATGAGTTAAGCCGTCTATGCTGACTTCACCTGTCTAATTTCTGTGTACATCACCCAGAGACTTCCTCATAGCAACATTGAGATGACACACAAATGCCAATAGAAAGGTGACTTTCATTGTGTGGTTTCCAAAGAACAGCTGGTAAACTAAGGGGGCAGCGTTCAACCAGCGGTCCAGAAACCCCAAATTGTATTCTCTAAACACACAGCTTGATAAAAATTCAGAACCAGCTTCAGCAAAGTATAAGGTTTTATTTGTTCTTTCCCCCCTTCCTGCAAATCATACTGGAAATACTCGGAGCAGGAACCTTCTTTGTGTCTGTGCATGTAAAACTTCCAAGTACATGCTAATTCAGTTTAATTATGGATTTACTTCGCTGGCTGCATTGCTAATGCCAGCAATGGCCAATATTTGCAGCCAAGGGAACAAGGGAAAATGAAAGCAAGATTTTCCATGTTCTTGCCTCCCTCAAATCCTGTCCCTGCATTCCCATCCATTCAGAACTTCGTGTGCAGGAACACCGCAATGATAACCCGCTCTTTATTTGTACAATTTGTTAGATAATCTGCTTCTAATCGAGAACTAATTAAAGGAAGTGAATGCTTGGTTGGAAACGGGGATTAAAATGTGGATAATTATCATAAACGCTACATTTGTTGTTCCAGCCTGCTCTGTTCTCCTCCCCTCTCCCTTTCCCCCCAGTTCCTCTCCCAGGCTGCTCCTGATAATGCTCAGATTGTCTCAGAGGGGGTTTGCTTTCACAATCAGTTATTTTCTTTTTGTCTCTCTGGCTAATGTTTCATTTGTGTGAGAACATTAGTGAGAACTATTTTCTTTTCCTCGTAAATTCATTTAGACGACAGTGACAGAAGGTGGGGAGGTGGCAGCTGTAGGGAAAAAAAAAAGAAACAGGAACATTAAACCAGAGCGTATAAATTATTCCATCATCTCCAGACAATCCAGATCTGTCACCACTCTGTGTACAAGGGGATTTTTTTTTCAGTTTGATTTTTGTTTTGTCCAACAGTTCCTCACAGGCACAAGACATTGATGAATGTGGGAGCCTGATGGGAGAGTCTCTGCACAGGTTTGGCTGCTGCAGCTTGTTCTGCCTGCTCACCCGCCAGAGCTGCTGCCTCCACTAGCAAAGACCATGGCCACAGAGGTCTCTTCAGAAGCAGTATTTAGGTCACAGCCAGCAAGGGAAAATTCAGTTTAGCTAGTCCTGTATGGCTAAAGTACATTTTTAAGCCTGTATTCATGCAGGCAGAGGCTATTGCTTAGTTGCAGGGTCTGGTCAGGACCGTTTCTTGATCAGGCAAAGGTTTTGAAAAGCACGAGGTGGCTCATATCAAGTCACAGCACTTTCAAATGAGTTTTTTGACCAAGGATCACTTGCAGACGTAAGATTTCGTTCTCACAGCAGCATCCTGCAAGCCCAAGGCTGATGACCCAGCGGATGGGAAGAACGGATGCTGCAGGATGCAGAGCAGTTCCTCTCTCCCTGGATCAGATGTTAACCATGAGAACACATAAAATTACTTTTTCTAAAGTGCCCTAGCATGAAAAAAGGTGAAAAATAGGGAAAGAATAGCAATACAGGTAGCAGCCCTGCTGGCAGCTTGGTGCTAGAACAATCTAAGGATGACAACACCAAAGCCAAGGGACAGCAAAACAGTGGTGGGTTATCACAAAATGTGTTGGGACAATTTCGCATTGTCTGGATTTTTTGGGGAATAGGCAGTAAACTAAGTGATAAAAGCACAAAAGTGAAAGGCAGGGTTTGGGTTTTTTCTTCCTCTAAGGAGAGGATAAGCTCTTCTGGTCTGATCCGTACCCCTCATGTCATAATCCCTTCTGATGGCATATCACAAAACACCCTCAGTCAGTCCTCCAACTTTCTTTGTGAGGGATTCCCAAAAGATAAGAACACCCAGCTGAGAAGACACACATTCCTTTGGAAATCTATTATTCAGTTTGCTTAAGTGATTTTGCTTTTAGTAACCCTTCCAATAACCTTATGAGGAAGTGATGCTCAGAGAGGCTGGGTGCACATCAAAACGGACACAGCAAGGTTTTGATGTCAGCACTGCTGTTGCACCACCACTGCCATCAGTGATCGTCCCCATTAAGTGGGGACAGCAAAGCAGTCCCTTGACAAAGAGTACAGGTTTTCATGCCAAACCACCCCATGACTTTGAGAAAGTACCTCTGCCTTGAAGCCAGACTCAGATTTGACACAAGTCAAATCAGACCAATCTCAGATTTCCCCCTACAGAGCAGAGATCTTCTGATTTACATTTGTCCAGGAGAGAAGCACTGCGTACAAATGCGCAAGGCATTAGCGTATTGTTATTTCTGAAGAATTTGAACTATTACTTTTCAAAGGGATATGTAATACCTAAGCATTTGGGCTCATATATCTTTCTCATCATTCCTTCTGCCTTGAAGTAAGGTCTTGCTCTCTAAGAATCTAGATGAGAATAACGCTCAAACAAAACAAAAAACAACCTGGCTGGCGATATGTATGAAAGATGACATCTCCAGGAACCCCAAACTTCAAAGGGGCAGCTTTCAGCTCATGACTACGCACCTCCTCCAACCCTCAAGGCTAGTGTCGTAATTTTAAAGCCACGGGAATCATTTGATCTCTCCAAATGGCAGCTCAGTGGTCTAGCATACTTCTGGATGTCAAAAAAGTATGCATCGCCACCAGCAACATTCTGCAGGGGTTAGTCTTTGAAAAGACAGATTGAGGTGAAACAATCAAAAGATTCAGCAGCAGAGAGAGGAGGGGTGGAAAGGATATTTGAAAGGACAAATACATGCTGAGGGACTTTGTGGTCATGCTTATGCAATGCTAGAGCACATGGTTGATGGCACTGTGGGATGTCAGAGGATCACAGGTGTGATGGTTGTGTCGGTGTGATGGTCATGTCTGTGTGATGCATTAACCTCCAAGGACTCCTCCTAGTCTCATACAACAGCCTGTGGCTCATGTAAGAGGTGCATAGAGCCTGTTCACAGGCTTAGGGAGAGCACTTGAGACCAGTCACAAGAGCACAGGTTGCCCATGTGTCATTCCAGCAGTGTGGGGAAGCCACCCTCCTCCTCACCCTCCAGAGCATGTTTGCAAGTACCAGCCCTCCCCCCCAGGACACTTGGGGAGTAGGTGAAGAGAAGGGGACAGGAGAGGCTGCCAAGATAAGTAACTGTGTGCCTGCTGGTGAGAACTCTTAATTAGAGGCTTTTCAGCAACTTAATGTTTATATGGAGTTAATGTACTTACTTTGATGTATACACACTGTAATAAAAAAGCATCCTTCCTATGCTTCAGCAATTAAAGAAGTGTATTGCAAGCAGACCTACCACCTCCCACAGATCAACTCACACAATGACTGCAAGGAGCCAGCCTGCAAACCTGCCCCTGTCTCCTTCCCCACGGCCCAGAGATGACCTACAGAACATTCCTGAGAGATGGGACTGCCACAGGTTTCCCAGGGCAATGCCATGGGTGACTGTGCTGCTGGAGCAGGGCCCCTTAGTCCAAGTGGACTCAGTGGGTGTGAAACTCTACCCAATCCAGCCTGGAAGCCAGGATATTGAGCACGGTTTCCATACTGTAAACTGGGAGAAATATCTCCTTATAAGCAGGCCACCAAATTGGGCACTTGGCAGTTTCTGAACAGATTGGAGACGCTGCATTGCTGCAGTTTAATAGAGTGAGTATTTATTCCTATGTGGGAGAAAAACTCCATTATCTGGTTTATTAATTGTTAGTTAAGCAATGGGAAGGTGGCCAGAGCAGAATATGAGCCCTCATCACCTGTTACTAGCTTCAAAACCAGCAGAAATAAAATAACTGGAGATAAATTATCACAAGTGTCGCCCCACATACTGCAAACTGACAGATCTGCTCACACAGAGGGGATTTCACAGTGCGCTCTCAGGGGGAAGAAAGAAGCAGCAGCAATAGTCCAATTCTTCTTTTCTTTTTGTTTTAATGAAAATATTTCATCATCTTTGATTTTGAACACCCCTTTTCATGGCTGGAAACACATGGATATTCACAGCTGAGAGGGTACCCCTCCTTCTGCAGGAAAACTCAATTTGTTAGTCTATCACTGGGAAAGCAGGACAGGCTTTGCATCAGTAGCTCAATGCCACAAAAGAGGAAAAAAATAAAATTGGGGTTTTTGGTTTGGGTTGGATTTTTTTTGGTTTTGCCTGTTTTAGAAAGCAACATGCAGCTGCAAACAGCCTGGCCTGCTCACTGCAGAGCTGGGATAGCCTCAAAAATACAGACAGCCCGATTATCAGCAGAGGAGCCTGGTGCAGGGATGGGTGCTTCTGTAAAATGAGTTTAAAAAGAACCTCACGCAGTCCTCAAGAAATCAGCAGTGAAAAGATACAGGAGTCTGTCTTGAATCTCTGACAGGAAGAACCACCCAAGTTTCTCAAGCATTGTAATAGCTACCAGATCTAAACAAGTGAAGTCCAACCACACATTCAGCATCAGCATTCATTTTCCCAAAATCAGTCTTCTAGTAGTGACCATATGTTCATATTTTGCTGGTTCCCACACCTAGGCATGGTTTTGAGCATATTGCTCATTCAGGCAGAGCATTCCTGTCTATGCACAACTCAAACACAGGGTGGAATAGGAAGCTCTCAACAATGTAGAGGGGAAGGTCTTGGATGCAGAGGTAAGAGCAGAGTGTCCCAGGAACCCAGATCAGCAGAAATCACTGTGCACTTATCGGTCAGACTCATCATTCAAGGGGAAAGCAGACCATGATACACAGCACGATAGGCTACCCAACCAGAGAGCATGCCATCACACTGAAGAAATTTAACTAAACTAATGCACTTAGGGCTATAAATCAGAAGAGGCAGAGTTATAAAAAAAGAAAACAGTCACTCTTGTCCTTGTAGCCATTTGCCTAGAAAATTGATTTACAGCACATCTAGCATTTTTATCTGCAGTTGGGTAATGAAAGATAGATACAAGGGAAAAGTATAGACCAGGAGAATGAGCCAGTATCAGCAACACACTAATATTAGCTAGGAACCAGCTACAGCCAAAGCTTTAGTTTAACCTTGGACATCATAGCAGAAACCAAACAAGGGTCATTGCCTGATCTAGGAAAACACAGAAGCACCCAAAATCATTCTACACCCATGCAACCATGATCTGCTCCCAACGAGGCAGCCCCTACCAGCAAAATACATACTTCTGGATCTTCCAGACAGAGGATCCAGCCCCAGATTGCTCCTACTCCAGTAGGTTACAGCAATTTAAATATATATATACACACTCACAGGTTTTACTGACATGCCTCATTTGGTGACCAAACACCAGACTTTGTAAAAGAGTAAGTGATCTCTGAAGAATTAACTGTTCTTACTTTAGTCTCTGCAGTACATCCAGAGTTTGCCCTCCATGCTGTCCACATTGCAGACACAGCAGGAGAGCTACTGCACCCTGAAGTCATCCCCTTAACCCAAAAAAAAGCCCTGTTCACACCGCAGAGCCCATTTTAAATAAGGTTTACTAGAGTTGTGCTACTTTCAGAGTCTCAGCTCTTCAGGTAAGCATCTCTTACTCCACGTTTCATTTAATCTCTTCTAGAAATACAGCAACAAACACTGTTTCATCTGCATGAAGAAATCGGCACCCTGCATCCAAACTCATTCCCCACAGCACTTGTTCTTGAGAGAAAAGACAGCAGGCTCCTCGCCCTAGAGGACTCCAAAAACATTGCATCTAGCTCAATCTCTTTACTTGCATGTGTATCTCAAGTTAAAACAGAAGAATTTCTTAACAGAATAGCAGCCCTCTGAGAAATGAATTAGCTCAAACCTGTCCCACATACACAATCTCCAAATACTTCTTACCTGCTATCCCAAGTTTCCAAGTTTTCTCTAACTTCAACTTCCACAACAAAGTAGAAAACCTCATGAGTGCCTCACTCCTGTTCTTGCAGCCACAAAACTGTTCACAGCTGGGCTAACTAGGGCAGGCCAATTAGGCCTCCCTAGCAAGATCCTTTTATTTAAGTGGATCCAGGTGTACTTTTCAATTTCTTAAGGTGCTTTCTTTGCTGCATCTTCCCAGAGAGGGTACTCTACTGTTAAACTGCTTATCAACTGAAGAATGCTTTGTAAATGCTGTATTTTTTCTGCACATATCTTGTAAGTTTGAGAATATGCTACTGATTTGAGAGAGCCACTGTCTAAAATGGAGTTGTCTGTTCATTGCTACTATCTGATACCACGGAAGAAGATGAGCTTTTGGTGAGATGAAAGGAGATAGATGTGCCAGAGAGAAACTTTTCTCCATACCTCTATGTGTTGATAATCTGTGTTATTATGTCATCATAGCACTCCTTCTCATGGCCAAATTGTAAGGTTTATATGCAAAAATATAACACCTGTTATCAATAGAAGTATTTTTACCTAGCTGTGGGCTGCTGATGGGCACTTTGTGTCCTAATCTCATTTGAGGTGGAAACAAGGCTCTCTAGATGCACAGCCACACTTTGCCTGTGGAAGATGATCCTACCTTTCTGGCTTTTTCTTTCCCAGCCTGACTTGCTCAGCCCCTGAACTTTAGACTATTTGTGCTTAATAAAAAAGTCAACATTCACAGGCATTTAATGCTGTTCCTCTGTGATGCCATCCTTCACAAGTCTCCTCTCCATTGTCCTGGAGGGACATAGCTACACTACAATGAGTTTATGCTAAAACTTTTGTAAGGCTGAGGCTTAAGTGGCTGATAGGTAAAGCTAGAGAGTACTGGCTACAGGAAGGACACAAGCATGGAGATAGAGAGGTGCATGACAGGCAAAAAGACTCATGTCAAAGCAGCTGGTCCCAACTCTTCTTCTCGCTGGTGCTGACACTGCTCCAGAGTCAATTTTGTCTTAGAGAAAGCTCTCACGTACATTGATTCTGCAAGAGGCAGAGGCCAATCAATCAAGATTTGTCAAATACACTGGAGAACTCATTTTTATGAGATAAATGCCTTCAGAGGAAGAGTTGGTAGACATCTACCACATGTTCAGCCTCCTTAATGGCAAAGCATGCAACGTTAATCACTGTCACTTGAAGGGGCCAGGTTCCAGCTGAACCATCTTCCAAATTTCTTCCTCTTTCAGCCATCCTCTTCCCTTTCCTGTCTCTGTCCACTCGCAGGAAGATGAGTTGCATTCATGGACCTGTGAACCTGCAAATCAGGCTGATGCTCCTGGCAGCTGTGGTACCAAACCATCATCTATTTGAAGATGAACTACCCTCTGTGCTTCAGCTTGTTACTCTGAATGGACTCATTTCATGCGAGATAATTAGCATCATGGGTAGAGATGCCTACTGCCTCTTAGCAAATGAAATTCACGCGCTGCTGTCCCACTGCAGTAGGGCCTTGCCCTTACAAGCATACAGAAAATGATAAAGTGACTGGCTTGACAAACACCCTCTTCTCAGAGCAATTATCAGCAGCAAGTGAAGATGGTTTGATTGGCCAGGCTGATTGCTGATCACTTCAGAGCCTGAGCCCTGCCAAAAGAGCAGTTTGGGAGCAAAAGCAGACCATGGGAGTCCCACAGCAGCACTAGAACAAAAGAGCCTGCCAGGACCTATGTTGTCTGAATAAGTTACAGAAGGGGAAAAATTGATGTGCTTTCAGCACATTATCTCCAGCTTCCTTCTCCTGCTCCCCATAACATTTCTTACTGTATTGCATCATTTGATGCTGTGAAATTTTGTTGTGTCTTGCACTCACCCATCCTGAAGATGAGTGAGGGGATTTCATAGCAGGGTGAGGGAAGAGTCCTATCCTGTGGTGTATTCATGATGGACACTTCACTTTCCACATGTCAACCCATTTTTAGGCTGAGACCTTTTGTTGTTGTACTGCAGGTATTGCAGAATGACACCTGCTGTATTGGGTTGGCGTGGCCAGGTTTTAGTAGCAGGAGGGCTAAGGGGGTGTCTTCTGTGGGACACTCCCCTGATGTCCAAAAGAGCCAATGCCAGTGGCTCCACGATGGACCTGCCACCAGACAAGGCCAAGCCCAACAGTGATGGTGGCAATGCCTCTGAGATAAAATGTTTAGGAAGACGGATGAGGAACAGAAACTTCAGAGACAGGAATGGGAATATGTGAAGAGAAACAGCTCTGCAGGCGCCAGGGTCAGTGCAGGAAGAGGGCAGGAGGTGCTCCAGGTGCCAGAGCAGAGGTTCCCCTGCAGCCCATGGTGCAGCCCATGGTGAGGCAGGCTGCCTGTTGCAGCACATGGAGGTCTATGGTGGAGCAGACAGTCACCTGTAGCCCATGGAGGACCCCACACTAGAGCAGGGGGATGCCCAAAGAAAGCTGGACCCTGTGGGAAGCCTGAGATGGAGCAGGGTCTTTGCAGCACCTGTGGCCCCACGGAGAGAGGAGGCCATGGTGAAGCAGGTTTGCTGGCAGGACTTGTGACCCCATGGAAGGGACCCACACTGGAGCGGTTTGTGAATAACTGCAGCCCATGGGAAGCACTTATGTTGGAGAAATTCGTGGAGGACTGTGTCCCGTAGGAGGGACCAGAGGCTGGAGAAGGGGAAGTAAGTGTATGCTGACAATAGCTCCCATTCCCCCTCACCCAAGCCTCTAAGGAGGAATAAGGCAGAGAATTCAGAAGCAAAGTTAAGCATGGGAAGAAGGGAGGGTTTGCTGGGAGTGCTTCTAAGATTTGGTTTTATTTCTCATTATCCTACTCTGATTTGATTGGCAATAAATTAAATTAATTTCCTCAAATCAAGTCTGTTTTGCACATGATGCTAATTGGTGAATGAGTTTTCCCTGTCCTTATCTCAACCCACAGCCTTTCCATATATTTTGTCTCCTTTGTCCAGTTGGGGATGGGAGTGACAGAGCAGCTTTGGTGGGCACCTGGCATTCAGCTGGGGTCAATCCACCACATATTGTACCTACGGAGTGGGTAAAGCCAGTTTGTGGCAATAGGTATGAAGACTCCGTGGGCTGCACTGTTAAAATTAGGAAAGAAAGAAATGGCTGGGAAATTATAAAAAGACCCTGTTTTCATGTCTTAAGCCTGTTACCATCTTTAGGGATTAACATCAGCTAGGGAGCAAATTGCCCTAAGCCCTCCTGCCATGGGCCTCTGCTCTGCAACACTGCAGCTGTCACCTGGGACGCAGTATGGGATTAGAGCGAGACGAAGCTCTATCAAGATCTGTTCCTTGCAACAATGATGACTCCCATTGCAGGAGAAGATGAGCAGCGTTTCCAAAGCCTCCTGGCCAGGCAAGATTATATTTCTGCAGCGGGACTTGATTTAACAGAACAGCAAAGAGGGATGGGCCACAAGGACCATAAAACTTACTTCTACTCCCCCAGTCACCATCAGAAGAGTTGTCCAGAGATGCAGCCATCTGCTCTTGCTGACCCAGGCTCTATTTGCCAGCACAGCACCTCCCAGGCATACCTGCTCCAAGTTTATGTTCTGCTTCCCTCTCACCCCTTCATACATCTTCCCTGCTTCTTGAGAGCTTGCAGCTAGAGGTCTGAAATTGCACCAGCATCATGCTCTCTAGGCAGCCCTTGCCCATATGCCTTCTCTCCAGGTGATTGATGATGGTGCAGAAATGCCCATGCCATCTCTTCCACAGGTGAATGCAACAGTGATGGAGTGGCCAAACGCACTGAGACCAAGGTAATAACCGAACCATCACCTCTTACCCTGGGTAAGACCTGTGTTAGAACTTCAGGCCTTAACGATAGCAAGCACCTGAGGGCAGCAACCTGGCTGAAGGTTGGAGAGGACAGCTGGCTATGACCTTATCCCTTATCTTATAGGTTTAGTCATGCTGTGGCAGGGATGTGCACATGGGAAGAGCATCTCTGCAAAACCCCGCCTGCAGCCTATAAACAGTGGCAGGCTTGCTTACTGCAATGCATTTTCCCCATGCTACTGCAATTTTTCTCTGGGCAAGTGTAACATTGCAATTGACCTTCCTTGAGTATCATTGACATCAGCAATGAGTCCTACATCCAACACAATAGGCAGCTGCCAAGCTGGGGATATATAAGGATCTTGAGACCATGCTGTGGGTCATAGCATAGGTTGTATTTTGGAAAAGAGGATCCCTGTCAGACACAGAGGGTCCAAAGATTCTCTGGACCTTTGCTAGAGGGGGGAAGGATTCAGTTCTCCCCTGCAGCAGGGATCGCTAGTGGCACATTAGGGATATAAAGGGCTTGTGGTCCCATGCCAGGGGTCACACCAAATCCAGCCCTCCAAAAACCACACAGTGGCAAAGTAAAGTAACTCATTAGCGCTGTGTGTTTTGGAGTTACTTCTCATGTGTCACAGCAGTCTAGGGAAAAGACAGACTGGGACACGCACAAATCATCCCACAAGGGCTGTTATGAGCCATTCATTCATAAATCAGGGGTGTGGGTAATTCAAAATCAATTCAACAGGTTGTAGCTAAAAGTGTGACCAAGGACCTACACACTAATTTTATGGAGTTGCTGTCAGCACACAGAAAAGATCAGGGCACACCTCTGTGCATGTCTACGGCAACAGAAAAATAACAGCCAAAGTATTCTGCAGTCACAGGACAAGAGGGAAGGAAAGAGGAGGAAAATGAATAAAAATCAGGCTGCCAATGCTCCAGACTATTCTTCTCTCACCCTAAAAAAGGACAAGGATTCTGAAAATTAGGAGGAGATAATCAGCAGTAAACATCTGAAAGTCAAGGTTTTAAACTTGGATTTATCTTTCCTTCTCCATTTCTACAGCAGAGAAAGCAAAAGTCTTCCAAATGCTCTATATACTGACATTTTTTCCACCTTTTTTTGTTTTTCCTTTTGCTTGGGGATGAATAAAGGCTTGATTCCTACATCAGACCCTCCAGAGCCCAGCCCATAAACCAACTGCCAAGGTTATCGCATGACTTATGGACAATAGGAGAAATGGATTGTTGCATGGTTGCTCAAGGAAGTTGTGAATGCCCCATGTCTGGCAGTGTTCAAGGCCAGGCTGGACAAAGCCTTGGGTGATATGGTTTAGTGTGAGTTGTTCCTGCCCATGGCAGGGGGTTTGAACTTGATGATCTTAAGGTTGTTTCCAACCCTAACTATTCTATGATTCTATGGTAGAAATCCCCCAAAATAATTCTTACTTGTGGGTGCAGGAGGTTTGAGGGATGGGCTAGATGGTGCAGTATCTTTTGGCTTTCTTTGGCTCCAAAAGACATAAGCCAGGATGACCTTTATCATGCATAGGCAGGTGAGCATTATGGAAAGGGTTGTAAAAGGCATATTGTTGCCATCTCTCAGCTCTGGGTTACCTCCCTGTTGCAAGAAGTTGGTGAACTCCAACCATAACTGGCAAAAAAAGGGTGAGGATGCTCCATAATCTGCTTCAGTGCAAAGTCAAATCAAATAGTTCAAATTCAGCTGCTTCTTCCCGGTCTTTCTGCTCTGAAGCCAGGGATTAATCCAGACAAAGGGGTTGCTGAAGGGAAAAAAAAAATAGAAAAATAAATACTTCAGATACAAGTATTTATTTGTAGGTACTAAGTGATTTCTTGATTTATTCTGCAGCCTGCTGCTTACTTGCCTGTAGCCCTTAGTGCTCAGAGTTTCACAGAGAAAGTCTTTTAGCTCAAAGAGAACTTTCAGGCTGACATTTGCCTGATGTGGGCAGCAGAGCAACAGTTGGTTTGAAAAACAAAACATTGATGAAGAACATGAAACTAATCTGAAACCCTTTCAGCTAGATAAAGGCTTTGGTTTACCACCAGCACATACCTAAACATGTCCAGGCCTAATAAAGAAGCATTATCACTACAGCAGATGCTAAATGCAAGCATTACTTTTCAGGGTCAGAGAAGAAATAACCTGTATATAAATACAGATACAGACAGGCAGGTACCAAGGTAGGCTCCCAGACTGCAGGCTTTCACATTCATCTATTTATAGTGGATATCATCAAAATTAACACAAGGACATACCATTACAGGAAAGGAACAGCTATCACGCCCTTATCCTAGCAGCCCAAACAGGATCTGAATACAGGATCTGAATACAGGATCTTTCAGCAGGTTGCCTTTCCAAGTCATTGGCGTTGCCATTTGTTCCAAGGAACATAGGGAGAAATACATGGCAGATCTGACATTTTTGGAGACATTAAGAACACAAACAGCATAAACCATTAGATCAGCATCCTGCCTGCCAGGGAAAGCTGGAGCAGCTGGGTAGGGAAAGCAGCAACTTACTGAAACCCTGGGTGTCTCAAGGAGAATTTGAGCAGTGCTTTTTAGTTTGTTCATGATTTACTGCACGGTATGGTGTTTCCCTGTTCAGCCTGGAACAAGCCTTACTCAGAAACAGAAGAGTCCTGAGCAATTTATTACCACTTCCCATCAAAATGCAGCGGTATAAACAAGATAATCAGATCTGTGACAACTTAATTATCACCTTCTCAAGGTGGCTGCCCTATCCCAACCCTTTTATGGAGCCCATAGTGCGCTGAAACCCCACGACTTGGCCAAGGTCTGCTGGGGAAGCCACCAGCAAAACATCTCCACAAGGCAGCTGCCTTGGAAGATCACATCCTCCTTAGGTACTTCACCACAAATTTGAGTAAACTTAAAAACAAAATGAACCTTAAAATCTCTGCCGAACCCTGACATTGGTCCCATACCTAGGGAAATGCATTGAGGTTGGGCCTGTCCATCAGGACTGAAGAATCCCTTTTTTGACTTGCAGGTAGCAGGAGTGAAGTATTTTCTAGAAAGGAGGGGCAGAGGGAGTCCTCTGGCAACATAAGTCAGTTCAGATGGTGCTGGCTTACAGGTCCCTTTCTTTAAATTGATTAATAATTTCACATTTAAATGGACAACATAAATTAATTTCTGAATTGCACCATTAGTAAGTAATTAATTTCTTTGCTCTGTGAAACTAAGATATCATTGTTATCTAAATCTATAAAGAGAAGAAATGCTGAATGAGGACTCCATTAATGTAAAAATTGATTTTTCCATTTAACCTCTTCTGAGTTGTTTTTTTCTTCTCCCCTTTCCCTCCAATGTGTTTATTTTTCAAGTGGGCGAGGGTGTGCAGAGTAACCTGGTTTATACTTCCAGTGGTAATCAAAAGATCATGCATGTTCATTTCAACCAAATGATGTCATTATGAAGGCTGTTAAAGCTAGGGTTGCCTTGGAAACACAAAATACTGATAGTTGAGGTTGGGCATCTGTGTTCTCTGTAGGCACAGTAATGAGGAAATGGTGTGGCCCTGCCAGACCTGGCCTGACAGGTCACACTGGGAAGATCATCCCAAGTTACTCAGATGGTCTCTTTAGCACTTATCAGGCTACCATTTTTCCTATTCCTCCTACCACCTGCCATAATCTATTACTTTTATGGAGCCAGGAGCAGAGAACTCACTCGTTTCAAAGGCAAGCAGAAATAATGAGGCATGTGGTAAGACTTGCTCATCCCAGCAGGAAGGGCATACCAGCCAAAGGCTGTGCATAGCTTACCAGCAGTTGGCTTACTTCCACATCTCAACACAAAAAGACATACCTGATGCCTCTGCCACCCTCTCATTGCAGCCCTGAAGAGAGTTGTACTGGGGACTCAGGGTGTCTCTCCTGACCAGAGCCAGTATCCAGTTGTAGCCAACCCCCTTTCCAAACCAAGGAACTCAGACATGGTGCAGAAGATCATGGCAGCCTCCTGTTGCCCACTCCAGGGGGGAAGGTGCACCCTGCGAGAGAGGAGCTTTATTTTGGGTGCCCTCAAGCAAGGGATTTCCCTTGTGAAGATCAGGACCCTCCTTCTGGCTGGGCAAAACAAGTCTGTCCCCTCTTTTAGACCTGGATTCTGTGAGGATACTTTGACTCAGTTATTTGAAAAACAATTCCAGAAACAGAACCGGCATTCTATCTACTACTTAAAAAAAGCCCTATTTTTTTTTTTTATATGCAGTGAATATTTCCATGGCTTTGCTGCCTAGATTGCTTTAGACATCTGTCCCCACTGGTGTCATTTGCATGGGACAGACAATGAGAAACAATAGACATGGGTTATGCAGCACACTTTGAGCAGCCCAGGACTTGGCCCACCAACAGAAAAGGATGCAGACTGGTGCTGTTTTCAGGGCAATTTCCTGGGTCTCTTTAGCCAGTTCTGCTCTTCCCAGTTCAAGGCACTGAATCAGAAAGCTTAGGACTAAAGTGGAGATGCGTAAGTACCACTGATGCAAAGAGACACATCTGCTTCCCACCACTGAGAAAGCCCAGTCCATCCCACTGAGCTCCTTTAGCTGTGCCAAGCCATGATTTCACAGTTTCTTTTCATCTCTTTTTTACCTACTCTGTCCCAGGAACAATGCAATGCCATCTCTGTTCACATCACACTGAGCTGAAAGTTAGCTTTAAGGTATGCCTTGGAGAGAAGGGGGCACAGTCTGAAACATGTCTTCAAATGTAGGCACCGTATCCACTGCTCTAAAGAGAACAGAGCAAGTTGAATTATTTACAGTGAGGATTTTGGCTGAATCTGTTTTTTTGTTGTTGTTTTTCTTTTCCTTCTCTTGTTAAAGAGCACAAAACAAAATGTGCATACAAACAAGTCAATGGGATGAAACATTTACTATCTGTGCAAGGAGTGTTAAATGAACTCAGTTCAGCTTCTCGATTAATATTCAGATGACCCCTATTCACTGTCAGGGTTTTTTTCACTTTGGCAAATAGGTAACGACATTAATATCACCATGTGCTCTTTCTCTTCCCTTATTGAGTCACCTTTTCCTTACACACTGAAGTTTTTTTTAAGGTTCATCAATTGAAATTGTTTGAACGCACTGAGAAAAATAATAAAAAGAACATTTCATAACATTGGCAGGACCATTTCAGGCAAGAGCATTTTGAATATTTATTTGCCCTTTCTGTGAGAAATCTCAGCAAGAAAAAGTCATTGTGAATAAAAGGAACTGCAAACACCACTGAAGTAGCTCTGTAGTTTTCATTCACGAGGATTTCTGCACAGGCTCCTGGGAGAACTATCATGCAAAGTAATACAAAATCCCTTGCAGTGTCAAAGCTTTGGACACTCTCTAATCCTCCTTGTTCAATGAAAAAAATATTTTCCTGACAGCTGAGGGCCCAAGCTGGTTTTGGTGGTTTTGGGGGCAGGGGGGTTGTGGTTTGGGATTTTGGGTTATGTTGTTTGGGGTTTTTTTTCAATCCCAGGCAGTTGGGACTAACCCATCCACTATCCCTCCATTGAACAGAGAGTACAAGCTGAGCTTCCTCGCTCTTGGAGCCATGGGAAGGTGGGGGACCCACACAGAAAAGCTAATCAATGTGCAGGTCAGAGCAGAACTTTGTACCACAGGTTTGGATTAGACAAGATCCCGTTTGGGATCAAAATGACACTGAATTCCTAAGGAGTAGAGCCAAAACAACCTTCTGCCTGGGAAAGTGAAAGCAGGATAGCAGTATCCACTGAGGTTTTGGGGCTCAGCAATAAAGGCACCAGGGCAAATTTACTCATAATTAGTCTTTATGGGCAAAAATATCCTACGGAATTTCATTCTTGCCATAGAATTTTATAGGGTGGTTCAGAAACTTATAGAAAGGATATTGTTTTCCATTATCTTGCGCAGGTTTTTAGAGCATTTCTCTAGAACCCTGTTGGTTTCAGCCCTGTTAAATTCAATAACTTCCCTAAGGGAGTGCTTTAAGTGTCAGGCTTGATTCAGTTATATAAAGGGATAAGGGAATAATCGTTAGACAGTACACGGGGATGGGAGAAGTGGTTTTGTGTGGCACCAGTCTTATTTAAGAACAGTCTGAATTTATAGATGAGGCTGACGAGAAAGTTGGAAGCAACTAACGTTAAGTGTAAAAGACAAAACCCAGGCAATGCTTTTAGAAAGGGCTGTGATTAACTGGGATACCACAGAGACATGGGGATGTTTCAGATGAGTATTTTAAGTGTTTTTAGATGTTTGTCTTGGTTTCATCAAGATGATGTCCCATGTACTTTTCTTGCTATTCATAATGTAAGCTATTGGCACTGGAGTTTATGTAACAGCCTGTATTGCTTACTTAGCAATTAACACATCCTGCAATTAGCAATCTAAAACACCGAAGTCTTTAATATTTCTTCTTACTGTTAACAGAATATTTTACTTCTAATATACTGTTGTCCTTGCACATTAATTTATTATGACAGTATGAACCATGACTAATCCTTGTGAGTGCTGAGCTCAGGCACAGACCAAAAAATCCAAATCAGCATCTCTCCTTCCAGCTACTCATCTAGCATCCTCTCCAGAAATATGGGAGGTGGACAAATGTGGCCTTCAGGAAACAAAGAGTGTGAAGCAGGGTGAATATCTCTATCCACCACCTGCTGTGATTAGGAAGCACCTGCAATATGGAGAGATGAAAGAGTGTGAGCTTTGCTTTACAAGGTGTTGCAGCAGGGGAGAGGCAGCTCCCAACAGCCAGGTTTCTAAGGGCACATGTGAGTTTAATGATGATCTGATAGACTTTTCAAAAAAGGCAGACAGGCCCAACTCCATTTTCTTCACTAGCAGACGAAATAACATGCATTTTTCAGCCTATGAGTCAAGACACTGAAGATTTCTGCTGCTAACCAAGGATTTTTACCCACACTTCCCAGAAGATCTGCTTCATGAGCAGGTTATCCTCAGGTTCTTCAACCTTCAGGTGACCCTCACCATCTGAGCCTCATCCAGCCCCATTAGCTGGGACCCTTCAAGCCACACCCGTGCATTGTGTGGTGCTTTCCAAAGTCTGCACCAAATGGTGCTCAAGACACCATTGAGAAGCACTGTCAACACCAGCTCTGACTGCAATGTGAACCTTGGTATTGCTGGAGTCAGCAGCAGGCAAGGCATATTTGGAGCAAATTTTGCCATCAATGTCCCGAAACCAGTAGCAGGCAGGGCTGGTCAGTGCCAGAACATGGTGAGGTCGCCCAAGTCCCTCCCTGCAGTACCCATATGGCTGGGAATAAATGTCTTCCTTGCCTCTGCCTACTCAGGCATCACTTAACACCCAAACCCCTGAGAAAAACAGCTTCTACTTTTGTACAAGTCAGGACAACTGCAGGAACTCTTCCCAACTACCCAAATACCTCATTTATCCCCGTAGTTACACAGCGCTTCTTAGCTCTGTGCTGGTCCAGATTTCCTGGTCCTACATTATGAACCTTTTTTACGGCCTCTTTGGGTTCATCCCTGGCCTGAGTGTGAAACGCTCCATTTGTTTTGGCAAGAACGTCCCTGAGATTTATACCTGTAATTATACAGGTAACCTTTCCGACATGGAATTTTAAAATTATCAATGCTAAAGCAACCTACACATTAAATGTGATTAATAAGATGCCAAATGGTTGCTAGTCTGTGCCTCCCTGCTTGTTAAGCATGTCAGCTGGAGCATCCCTGGCTGATCTCACTGCTGCGAGACATTGTGGGACACCCAAAAATGGTGTGGAGTGGCCTTGGTTATTCCCATTGGACATATACACTGCTCCCACGCAATGTCCATGGGAGGGTTAGGGTGCACACAAGCACAGAGGATGATTTCTGATCCTCATTAGTACCTTCTCCTGCCCCTCCTGCTCTCTCTCCTTTTGTCCCCTTCCTGGTGGGAGCTATCCCTGTACAGCCACAGGAAGGATGCTGAAGAGATGACAGCAGGATCTCAAGTGAAAGGGACAGAGAAGTGTGAGCCTGGCTGGAGTCACTCACCCAGCACAAGGTCCTCCCTGCAGCATTGTCTTGCCATCCCCAGGGGTGACTAGCTGAGCTCTTCTTGCTCACTGAGCAGACAAGAGCTTCACTGGCTATCAAAGTACCCACTACCCAAACAATCAGGGAAAATATCATCTATCAGGGTGTCTATCAGGCTTCACACAGAGGTGTAGAGTCCCCTCCTTCCATCAGAAAGGGCTACATGAGCATAAAATGAAGCTTTGCCAAGCAAGCCAGCTTCACAGTGTGCTTGGTAGGTTACATAGCACTATGCATTATGGCCCACATTGAGCTGAGGTATTACAAAGCTTGCGCTTTGTTGATAGGTTGCCCAAAGACAGTAAAAATCAGTCATAGTCAAGCTCGCATTGACCTTCAGTCGACGGCTTCAGCACACTTGAATTACAGGAGAAACGCTGATAGCTGCTTCCCTATTCTCTGGACAAAGTTATTGCATATAAATTGTGTATTGATTAGAGGCAGAAAATGTTAAGAAGCCTCTCTGGGAAAAATGGAGGGTGGAAAGAAATTCAGGGACTGACAAAAGAGATACTTTAATTAGGAAAGAAAGCAAAGTAGTGGGAAATAAAAACAAACAACCTTCCCTCAAGAGCCTCCCACTTCAGATCTGAAAATCAGATCAGGAATTGGCTCTCTTAAGGAAAGAAAACTGGATTTTGGAGCTATTTTGGCTGGGCAATGGATGCAGGAGTATGAGCTGGCTTCCTCCTTTCACCCAGCACTGATGAGGATGAAGACTGGGGAAAAGAGCAACTATACTTTCTACTGCTCCTGGATTTTGCATGCTGAATGGGGAAAGCGGTAGATCACCTAACGAGTGTGTAACAACCATGCTTATTTCTGCCTTCTAGCTCAAAGTGCTTACAGGGTAATTATATATTTTGGACTTCTTAGCTGTAATTACTGTGTTCTGTAATCCACAGAATGTGCCAGTAGAGTATGGGCAACCTCAAGTGGTCCAAGTATGCTCAGAGAAGTTTCTTGTTTATCTTCCAGCTTCTCCTGCCTCAACCTTAGATGACCACGGAGAGATGAGGTACTTGTTCTCATGCTAAGAAACCTCACCAGCTCCTTAGTATTCATGCAGCCATCCATAACTCTCTGGCCTGGGACAGATGCGACACTCATGGAAGCACAGGCAGCCCTGGCCTGCAGCTAATTACAGGCTAAGGGAATATTTCAGAAATTTGTTTCTCATTCAGATGGCCAGATAACATGTGGTGCTCATAGCAAAGTCACAGCACTCCTTTGGATAGACACCATTACACCAGGAGTGCCCGGATCAACTACAGGGTTTCAGCTTCTGCCTCCTGTCCCTTCACTACTTGGCACTGCCAGACTCTAGCTTCAGTAAGACACTTTTTGAATGACACAGCTATCAATAAACAGAAGATAGAGGTTTTAAAGTCAGCCTGGGTTTATGTAAAAGCCCTGCCAGCTTATCACAGATGGGACTAGCTGGGGTCAGAGTGAAAGCAGGTTCTTGAGCTTATCTCAGTGTACTGAAATGAACTGGTTTAGGACTCTACTACCTACCAGACTGGTACAGCCCAGGTTTCTCCTTGCCCTAAATTCTGTGTGACTCACTCCTCCTTTTACCTGAAGTAACCTCCTTGCTGTGTTTCCCTTCAGCTTCCCCTTCTTTTTGAAGCACATGCTGGACCCACACCTCCAGGAGCCAGCCCTGGTCCATCTCTGCCTGCAGCAATTCCCCCTGCAGTCATCTCACAGCCCACATCCTACCTACACACCCCAAATTAAATACAGCCTCTCAATTATCATCCATCTCTCTCTCCAGATGAGAGAGGGCTGGCAGCTTGGCCAGGGCTGGAAAGGCAGAGTCTGTGGGAAAGCCTGGGATTCCCACATCTCGGACAATTAGCTTCTCTGTACATTTCCCAAGGCAGCTTAGCTTTGTTAGTGCAGCCTTTTTTCCAGAATCCTTTTATTTTCACACTAGCTCATGAACAGAAAAAATGGTCTGCCTGGATGTCCCTGCAAAGTACAGCCACATACAGCCCCTCGTGGGATATCATCAGGGCTCCTGGTTGCACCGTGCTCCTGCTAGGGGAGACGGAACAAGGGAGACCTTTTACTCAAGGCTGGAAACCACCCACAGCAGATGAAGATAGCTGAGAGATTCCTCCACAGGGATGGAAGAGGAGAGGAGGGGAGCCAGCTCATGCCTACCTCAACACTCAGAGGCCCCTCAAATCCAGGTTTTCCTAAAACCCAGGAAGCTGCAACAGAGATGCCCAAGGATGAAGACAGCTCTGCATTGTTAGCCTCTGTTATAATGCCTCCATAGCCAGGTGCCCACCAATGACCACAAGTTAGTGTTACAGAGCTCAGCTTAACCTAAATAAATTGCAGCAGCCGTACCTAAGTTCTGCCTCTGACCTATCTTAGAGATGTTTTCCTTCTTCCTCAATTTATGCCTTCATAAAAGCTTTGCAATCCATCCTTATGTGATAAAAAGCCAGGTTTTACTTCCTTCTGATTCCTGCCTATTGTTTTGGATAAAAATCTACTTGCAAGTGAAAAAAAATAAAGCAAAAAAACTCCAAAAAACTTGTGGGATACCCTGACCTTCAATGTACCCTTTCCTACAGGGTCAAGAAGATGTCCAATATTAGGATCAAATAGCAGAATACAACCAAGTGGTCTTGAAGTGAAGATATGAAGATACAGAGCCAAGCACATTACCGGCTGTCTGCACACAATGCTGGGCTGCAGCATCTCTTACTAACCCTCTTTGGTCAACAGTGAGCCTGGGTGTCATGGTTTAAGTCTAGTCAGCCACACAGTCATCCTCTCACTCCTCTCCCTTCCTCCCCCCCACCCCTTCTTCCAGAGGGATGGGTCAGAGAATCAAAAGAATGTAACTTCCATGGGCTGAGATAAGCACAGTCCAGTAACTAAGGTATAACACAAACCACTGCTGCTACCACCAATAATAATAATGATAAGGGAAATAACAAGGGAAGAGAATACAACTGCTCACCACCTGCCAACTGATACCCAGCTCAACCCGAGCAGTGATCTAACCCTTCCTGGTAACTGCCCCCAGTTTATATAGTGGGCATGATGTGCTGTGGTATGGAATACCTCTTTGGTCAGTTCGGGTCAGGTGTCCTGTCTCTGCTTCCTCCTGGCTTCTCCTCCTCCCCAGCAGAGCATAAGACTCAGAAAGTCCTTGGCCAGACTAAACATTACTGAGCAGCAGCTAAAACCATCGGTGTTATCAGCACCGTTCCCAGGCTGAAAGTCAAAACCACAGCACTGCACCAGCTACTAAGAAAGAGAAAAATGACAGCTACTGCTGAACCCAGGACACTGGGCCATAGCAGCAGTGCCCCAACCCTACTGTTTATGGCAGTGCCACAGAAGCCAGGCATGCAGAAGTGGACCTCAAGCTCCCCTCAGGGATAGGAAGCATGTGCAATGATTGGCCTCTTCCAGAGGCAGCAAACTCCAGCCCCACTAAGAGAGATAATGCGTATATCTAGGACAGCAAAATGCAATACTACAATATGAACAAGCATTTTCACAGCAATTTTACTCTAAATTATGTATGACTTCTTTTTATGAGCATCTAATGCCCTCTGAAAGCAACACTTACCTGTAGGAGCCTGGTGGCCACCACACACTGGACTGAACAGGAGAGCAGAAGCAGTATAAAACCAGAATGTTTTCTTTGTGACCACCTATTGAGAAGAAAACAAAAAATGAATGTGACCATTTACTTTTTATTTCCTTGTGAACCAACATCCCATCCATGATGCAAACAGTGGGCTATCCAAGTAGACAAATTCTGGTTCTTCTTCCCTCTGAGGGACCTCCACTCAGTAGAGCTCATCAGGTTTTATATGGACCTGACAGGAAGGAACCTGGACTGTAAGCTTCAAAAGCAATTCCACATGTACCTGTGACAGTGACCCCAGATTTCTGGCCAGCAAGTTAGATGGCCAGATAACCCAAAAGTATTACTATCTTTTTGCATACTCAAGATTTGCCTCCTTATTTCTCTGTAGCAAAAAAGCACTGTCCAATGCTTAGAGAAGAGAGTGGATACAATGCCAATCATTACAGTAGCAATTACTTATCTCACAGGAGCTCTGAGAGGCTTAATTAGTTAACATTTGTAAACCACTATGAGCTCCAGAGATGAAGGATGCAAAACATCCAAGAAAAGAGATTGCTCACAACATAGATAATATTTGTAAACCACTATGAGCTCCGGAGATGAAGGATGCAAAACATCCAAGAAGAGAGATTGCTCACAACAAAGCCCAAAGCATCTTTCTTTGCTGGCTGAGCTCCCCTTTGCTGTCAAGAAAGCCCATCCAGTTTGAACCCTTCTCCTCATCGATGGCACTGCACATGGTGAAGCTGAAAGACACCTAAGGGAGCGTTCTCTGCTGCATGCCAGCTCTCTGAAACCCAGCATGAATATGGCACTAATGACATCTTTCAGAAATGTAATTAGCCTTTATTCGTGGCGAGGTACATTAGGGAGAATTCAGAGATTTGGAGAAGTGGGCTCCAGTGGGTGAGAACAGAGGCTTGTGCTTTGAAAACTGCATTAGGGAAGGGGGGGGGGAAGAAAAGAAAATGCTCTAATATTACTTAATTACCCCAAGACATCCTCAGATGTAATCGAGCTTGGAGGGCTAAATGAAGGCTGTGCATGTGAGACCAGCAGAGGCTGATGCATTTATAATGAGACCACTTTGCAAGGCAAACTAGGTCCCAACAGTGAGAGAGGGGACAAAGTGGAAGGACAAAAAGTGGGCTAGGGAGGTATCACAGGGTGCCTGAAGATCTGCCAATCTCCAGCAGCTTCATGCAAAGTCCCTTTCCCTCTGCTCAGGGTCTCAGGCCAGGCTGACAGGAGATGAAAGACATGGATGCAGGAATAGCACTGCCCAGCAAACCACGCACCGTGGAATTACCTCAGAGTTTGGATGCTGAAACCCCATAAACAGCCCTTAGTACCCAATAAAATGTATAAAAACTGCTACTTTACGCTGATGGCAAGACACCCCTCTATCTAGATCCAAATCCAAGTCGTTTTGACATCTAATCAGCATCCTCCTCAGGAAGCCTTTCCAGGTAGGGAGCTGGGATGGGAGAGCGAGCACAAGCTGTCTGCAGGGCAGGGCCACCTCTGAAGATGAGGTAAAACCTTTCCCACAGTGGCCAGGGATGGCTCCATTGCTCCCATTAACGTTAATGGAACCCAGGCAGCTAAATCCCAATACTGAAAATTACCTCTTTAATCCACAACACCAGAGGCCCAATACATGCTCACAGACCCATTCCAGCCCTGATTTACATACTGTACAGAAGGAGACATAAAAATCCAAACGGTTTATGGTAATTAGCGCTCATTTAAATATTATACTGGTAACTATCACTTCCAATTCTACTCAGCCTTGAAGGGGCTCTGTGTGCATGTATATAAGTAGAGGGAGATTTTAGAGGGATACTACATGTTTTCTGCTGATTGCTGCTTTCCCTGGAAAAGTATGTTTAATGTTCATTAATTTTTTCACTTCAAGAAATTGCTGTAAAAAGTCACCACAGGAGAGCAGATATTTTCTTTTAATTTTTGTAAAGAAAGTAATGGGAAGCCCTGCCTGTGGCACGGATGTATTAGCTGAGTACAGTGCTGCTCAGGCTGTTTAAGCCCTGTGATTGGTAACAAAGAGCTATTAACACTGAGCTCCCTGACACTAGAGGAATGAAGACTATGGAGATCAAACAACCTTTAGGTGGGAACAAAATGCATTATTTATCACCAATTGATCTTTTTTCTCCTTGTTCACTAGAAAGCCCAAGCGTAGGACTGGCGTGGGAGGCAGCACTGGGGACCTATCAAGCACTTTTGGTGAACTGATCCACCCATTTACGATATCAAACATCAATGGGAAATAAAAAGGTTGCAGAGCAAACCTATAGGTTGTGGTACAAAATAAAGGCGCAAGAGGCTACAAGTGTCCGGAGTGCCAGCTCCACTGAATCACGGAGATAGCAGCTTTCCCTGGGAACTTCTGCACAGGATGTGGAAAAGGGCCTACATAGTGCCTACACTGAGCCCAAAGCTTTTTGCATTATTTGCTGTGAGATCGCATGGAGAATAGAGGTGCAGTGTATATGGCAGAAGCGTAAACAGCAGCAAAGAGGGAGCAGAGGATTAGCAGAAATGCAGAGTACATTTGCTTGGCCAAGTGGTCTTAGTCAAGCAAAATGAGTATCAAACCCACTTGCATACTGAGGGCAAGTGACACTTGTTCACACCTTGTCTGAAAAATACCCAGAATATTTGACAGCCTTGTGCTCCAAAACATCACTCCTTACCTGCCATCCATGGGAAAGCATGGAAAGTGGCAGCAAAGCCCAGGAGCTGTTGCAATGCTCCTATTATACTAATGATGTTTTCTGCCCAAACCATTCCAGGTGTGCCTCCCTGTTGCAAAATAGTGGTAGCCAGGAGAATTGCTGTGATCCCTTCAGGGTCAGATCTGTCCCTTGAACCACAACTCCTACGAGAAGTACCCAGGACTTTCTTGCAGAGGACCACCAAGTGATTCTCAGAGATGTAAGCAAGAGCCTGCACCCATTCTGACAAGGTCTTGCAAGATCCATGTTTGCATTAAAAAGAAATTAAAAGTTTTTCCACTTCACCAGCTTGCCCAAAGCCTGCATACTAAATAGTAAATGCTACTTATGAGGTTGAACAAAATCTTCATTAGAAAAAGCTAGCAGTCATTGAATTCATCATGAACAATGACATTGGGGAGGCATTGTTCTTCTTCTGCCTGATGGACCATACTGAAACACCTGTTTCTTATCATGAAACCATTAGTAACTGTCACCACTGAAATCAGTGCTGAAAATGTGTCATTAAGTCAAGTTATTCCAACCACCACCTAGCTGAGAAAAAGAATCAGCAAGAAGGAATAGAGGCAAAACTAGATCTTAAATAAACTTGGATAAATGTCAAAAACATATTTCTTCATGTGACCACTGAAAAACCACTGGCCAGCAGGGAGGAAAAAGAAACCCACCAACAAACCCAGTCTACATATTAGATGGCTCCTGCTTCACCAGCATCTTCTAGATGACATGAACACAGCTGCATAATTATTGGCAATTTTAACTTATTAACTACAGACATTGTCCCTTTCAATTAATTCACTAGGGATTTGTTTCATTCTGATAATCTCCTAAAGCTACAGCCTCCCCATACTGCCAAGAGAAAAATAATTTCTGGTCCTGCCTTTCTCCTACATCAGCTGTGAAAGGGTACTAGGGCTGTTTACGGTAATCCTGACTCTGCTAGGATCAAAATGATGTTTTGTACTTATGAGGATGGACATTGGCAGAATACAACCCTTTAGGGACTGCAGCATCTTTATCTATCCAAAAATAGAGCAATGCACAAGTTAAACCCCTTAATTTTACACAGTTCAGATGCAGAAATGGACATGAGTTTTACAGTGCAGGACCATCGTCTGTAAAAAAATCTCTTACTGACATCCATTGTGCTGCTCTCTGGCTGTTATCAACCTGCTCCCATAACTGTTGAAAGCCTTAGATCACTTAGATCACTAAGGCAAAATTGGATATTTTTCTCCAAAATCACAACCACTGTCAGGGTTTCTTCCTTTCCTTCAAGACCATGGTCTGGTGTTGATTTTGGTCCAATTTTGGGCTTTTTCTGTGAAGTGAAACTCTGCCCCCACCTTGTAAATTGAGTACATCTGTCCATTTTTTTGTCTTCTGCACTGGCAAAGCAAGCAGAGATGTGAAGGCTGTTTATCCATGGTAGTCTAGTGACACAATTAGCTGCCTTTTTTGCATTATCAGGGACCATCCCTTTGGCTGTGACACCAATGGATTATGCCACATTGTATAAAGAAACATTAGTTAGAGGCAGCATCTCCATCCCCTACATTTTTTGGCACAAGGCTACATATTCCTTTTAGTGAAGCTCTCTATTTTGAGGTGAGCAGCACAGGAGCTGACACTGGCTCCGTTCACAAAGAGTCATGAGAGCTCAGTGGGATGGTTTGAGCGAAGTCCAGTCCAAAACAGTCAGTTACACTGATATATTCTGTCAAAATGAAAAATTAAGTGGAAAATTCCTGGCTTGAGAAACTCTTTGCCTTCAGTCTGAGAACCCACATGGTGCCAACCTTAAAGCTTCACTGTCCTCATACTGCACAGTCTGGATCGAGCCTCCTTATTTCTATTTTCTCAAAACATCCAGGTTTATATTCCCCTGATGCCCCTTGATTCACGGCTATACCGCCTGGAAGAATTTAAAAAGGATCTGCACTTCTCAAGCTGTACAAGAGAACTCCACAAAAAGATGCACCTGAGATGACCTTGAAACAATCCAAAACAAATCTCTTCAACCTGAGCTGCTGCAAAATCAAAGAAACATTTCTTGTGCAGGCGCACACATCGAGCCACGGTCAGGACTTCAGAAAGTGGGATACGATGGCATCCTTTATCTTCCCCAGCAAACTCCTTGACAGCCTGAGAAAGTATGGTTCAAAGGAGCAAAGCAAAACACTCACCTGCATGACGGAATAGTGAGTTTAATCCCCCAAAGGCAAATCCCGTTAGCATGTAAAACTAGGAGTGGTAATTGTAACTAGTTTTCAACCTTTACTGTAGTGGAAATAATCACTTCAGCAGCTCTGCCTTGCTTCCCAGAGACTTCTTTCTCTGTAGACTATTTTAAATTCATCTAACAAGGGGGAGCAGGAGGGGAAGGAGGATATAAGATTAAAGAAGAGAGAGTATTTAAGACTGGGTTGGGAGGATGTGTTTCAGGCAGCTACAGGTTGCTCAGGCTAGTCTGAGCAACATCTCTGCTTGAGAAACTACTCAAAGTCAAAAACTTAAGAAGAAGGGCAGAACACAGACTGGATTTCACACGGATTGGTTCTGCCAGGCAAGCCTGGCAAATACAGTTTTCTGGGAGATAACAGCCTTCTCTTTTTTTTTTAGACAAAAGCCAGTCTTTGTCTTTTGTGAGAGAGCTTGACCATCTGGACTTCAGAAAAACGTTTGATATTGTGCCACATGGGCAGACGATTAGTTAAACTGTAGGAGGGGAACATTACAATAAGAATTATGAATCAAAGAAAAGCCTTGCCTAAAAAAAAAGATTACAATAGATAATACCAGAAAAGGAGGCAGTCTGGAGGGGTTTTGCTGAGCAGACTGTTCAGTCACCACTCACATTCAACGCTCCCTTAACGACGGGGTACCAACAGTCATCAAACTCTCTGCTTAGGAGGCAAAAAGACCCACAACAATGAGTTTTGACATCATTTGGAAGGAAACAATAACTTTGAGAATCAGAATGATAGACATGGAATGACATCCAACAGTACAAAATCCAAGGCCATGTTTAAAAGATCAGTGGCAAGGATGAAAACACAGTGGACATGACAAACAAGAAGATCCACCTGTGTGGTTTAGCTGTCCTACAACAGACTGGGGAGGAGGATGACACAACACCATTACAAAAAGTCATCTACAATTCAAAAGTATTTCCAGAAGACAAAGAGAAAAAACTATTAGTTGCTAATGAAGAACATCTCTGAGCGATCATATCCCGAGTACTGTGGTGAGGTTGGAGGGAGCAAGTATAAACCACTCATTAGCACATTTATGTTGGCTAATGACAGTAATTCCCTGAAACAGCCTCCATGGGAACAGCAAGAGCAAAAACCCACCTGCTATTGAGATAGCTCTCAATAAAGTTTATAAAAAAGGGATATGGTGACTGGCCACTTGTTATAGCAAGCAGGAGACAGTGAGCCATGAGATCCTGCCAGTTACATGTTGCTGTAAGACACCAGCAATTATCAGGGGAACAAGGATACTCCCCAGCTGGCCCCATGCTCATCATCGTCAGCATGCTCACCAGATCCCTGTGGTGTGACACAGGGATATGGAGAGGCAGTAGCATGATTAAGCTTATAATTAATTTCTGGTGGCACCGGTTCACAGGCACCTCATTGCTCGCTCCACCAGAACTTGGTGAGTCCCTTTGCAACTTTGAAGATGCACTTCTCATCCCTCAGCAGTGCTTTTCCAAGAGCCCAACATGCTTTCCAAAACAACATTTAAGGGCTTCTGGGCTTTTCTTTTTTAATGTGTTCAGAAATAGCCACCCCAGTGTTTTCCCAGGTCCAAATCAGATTAACTTAAGGCTTGTTTACTCAGGGGTTGATGGTCCTTATTGCAGCTGAACCAGCCAAATTTAGTCTGGAGTCAAGTACCTCTCACACAATATGGGAAGACGTTACAAGAATAAAGATATCAATAGCTATCTCAAAAACCAAAACACTGAGACAGTTGCAATACAAGCTTGGTCTTATGCCCTGCCAGCATCAGAAGGCACACAACACAACATCTCCAAAGCTCATGTCTTCACCAGCCCTCTCCAAATGCAACAGTCATCCTTGGAGGCACACAAAACTGCAGTTTCTTCTTCCTCAGGCAGCCCTACAAGGTCTTTGGAAAGCAGCAAGGGATGAAGCAATGGGATTTCAGCAGAAATTAAACTTAAATATATTTTGGTGAATTCTCACAACAAGACACTTTGGGCAAATATTATTAAGCCTCCCTCAGTAATGTAATTAGAAATTCTTCCCCTTTTATCTAAAGTTTGCCCACAAAGTAAAACAAAACAAAAAAAAACAAAACCCACACAAAAAAACCCACTTCATTAAGTGGTAAAAAGGGCTTTTCCTTCTTTTTTCTCTTTTCTTCTTACTAAAGGGTTTTTTTAAAGCCTTCTTTAGGCAGGTGAACATTTCATGAGGAACCCTGGGCTCATTCTGAGTATACTTGTACCTGTCTCAAGTATATCTGAAGCCACACCCAGGTTTTACATCAAAATATATGACAATAAGCCTCAAAATTCAGGAGGAGAGGGCAGCGGCAAAAGCCTCTTAAAAGGAGAATTACTCAGGTTTACCCAGCAACATCTGTGTTTATGGGCAAAACCCCACTCACTGTGATGTAAGGATGGTCAGAAATCGAGACTAAAATGGGTTTTATTTGAGAACGCCAACTTGCCAAACCCAAGATCTCATACGGAGGAGGAAGAAAGGCCATTTCAAATGACAAATTTATTTACCCAGAAAAGGGATTTTTCAGCATCATTGTGGAGCTGTCTGCAGTTGAAAAAAAATAAAAAAAATAAAAATTAAACCAAAACCAGAACAAAAAGAACAAAAAAAAACCAAAACAGACTAAAAAAAAAAAAAAAAAGAAGAAGAAATAAGGAAACAAGAAAAAAGTAGCTTCACAGAGCACAAATAACCTGGTATGTTGGGTGCTGGCCAGGGAAGCAGATGGCTCTGATTCAAGCCCTTCAAAGCAGGCATTTGTACCTCTGCCTTCAACATTACCACCAAAGCCCCAGCCACAAAACAGTCCTGGGAGTTTCATCCTCATCTTCTGGTTAAAAAAAGTAATAAAAAAGTATCTTGCATTTATCCTGATGTAGAATAAGCACTTCTTTCAAAATCTCTGTAAGGGCTATGGGATGAGAAAGGTCCCCTCCCTCCCTGTTTCTGATTACAGCTTATTAACATCATTGTTTGGCTTAGGATTTCTCATAAAAATTCCATTCCCAGAAAACAACTCAACCAAAAAAGTAAGCAAGCGTTAGTAGGAGCTGTCCCTCATTAAGACCAGCCTCCTATGAAACGGAGCTCCTATGTGTCTGTGCACACATGTGCATCTCAGTGAAGCCACCATTTGATAACTTCCAGTTTTGACATAGGGTAGAAATAGCAAACTATTATGTTTCTGAAAGCTTAATGAAAATAAATAGCTGGACAAAGGAGACAGTGTAAGCCCAATAAAGAGGGTTGCCCAAAAAGGACAGCCTGCTCAACCTCACTATTAGCCACCAGAGAACCCACACTGAGGAAAGTCATAGGAAATTAAGCTCTGCACCTTCCCCAGCCAGCAGCAGCACCTGGCTCTTAAAAAAAACCCAAATAAATTACTGTCAATAATAACCTGGACTAGGAGTCAGGGGGAAGAAAAGCGGCTTTTCTGATGAGCTTGTCCTTCTGAGAAAGGCTGATTCTCACAGCCGGTCCTCGCTCCTGGCAGGGTCAAGGGCTTTGCCACCACTAGCTCCAAGCAGATGGCATGGACACGCTTGAGCTGGAAAAATCTTTTGTAATAAAACACTTCTCCCCAAAATTAACTTTAATTAAGGCATGAACGCTTAATATCTATATTTGAGACTCTAAGCCTTCAGTGGAGAGGCAGCCTCTTGTCTCTCACCTTCCCCAGCATCTCCTTCTGCTCTGGGTGCTGTGACCCAGCCTCATGTCTTCCTTGAGGAAGGTGGCCCCGCCTGCTAGTCTGCAGGGAGTTCTACAGGAACTTCACGTCTTGAAGCTCTCTATCCATCCTGGTAAATTTGACAAGAGGTTCAAAACTTGTTAAGAGGAGGATGGTGGGAGGAAAAGCACTGACAGACAGTACAATCACATAAGCTAGCTTCTTTTCCTCAGGAAACCAGGCTAAAAATAATACCCTGCAATTTGACAGCCTCAGCCCAGGAGAGCCACCAGTGTGATAGCAAAGATGCAGGAGCAGAGCCTGACCAGGTGCTGGCTCCAGGCTCCTGCAGCACCGAGCGGGCTCAAGTAAGGCACAAGGACAGCAGCTATGAATCGAGATTTCATCTTCAACCTCCGATGGCACCCACTGTCACCTGAGACACCAAGGCCCACCAAACCCAGAATTTTGCAAGCAAAAGGGCTCCTGCAAGATTCCCTGATTATGTACCTACAGCTTGCACAGTTTCCCCGCTCTGGCGCTGAATTAGACTAAAAAAAGCTGTTGTACTGCCCAAAACCATGTTACCCCAACACAAGATGGAAATTTTGCTGTCACAGACACTCTCCACATCCTGCTATGGTGATGGAGAAGAAGACTCTGCAGTAGTAATTACTATGCAAGGAGGGGGAAGAGATTCTGATAGCTTTTATTATCAGGGTATCCAGACGTTAAACAAAAGCCTGCAATATTTACATATGTCATCACTTATAAGAAGTAGCCTGATTTGTCAAACAGAGACAAGATTCAAAGATGTCAATTAGGAGGAGATGGAGGCCAAGGCAGGGGAGTAACGCTGTGTGGGATTTATCAGCGTTGCAGACGCTGTATCCCAAATGTCAGACATAAGTTTGCGAGTTTGAATCTGACAGGTGAAGGCGCAGACAGAAACCCAAAACAAGGCAGCGAGGGCAAGGCAAAGGCTGCGGCTGGGCTCCACTTTGGAGTCAGCCCTCTGCTCCAGGGGTGGCTGCAGACACGGGCTGGCAGCTCGCAGAGCCGGGGAAGAGGCAAGGTTTCCTTTGACTGCCCTCTAATGCCAGGTAGAGGAAAAAGTGGTGGGTGCTGGAGGACATGTCGGGGGCCTGCCGGGAGTGAGACAGCCGCGCCTGGGAGCAGTACCCACAGGGAGGTGTGAGATGCTGCCATAAACCTCATGGAGCGCAAGAACAGACCAAAGAATGAATTGCTTCTCTGGAGGAGAAACCAACACCACTGCACTATATGCTGTTATGGGGTTTTTTAGGCCACTGTTACTTCAGGGATGCTCCTTTTTCCTCGGAAAACATTAGCCTTGCAGAGAAGCGACGGACAAAAGTCTTGCTGTAGGCTGGGGTAGATGCTTCCTCCAGCTGCTGGAAGCCTCTCCCATGCATGCAATCACTTTTGGCCAGGCAACTTCCTCTGCATTGGAAAGTAAGACTCTTCAAGGCTTACCACCAGCAAGACCACCAAGGCTGAAGTGTGCAAGAATTCATTTAGAAGTTAGCAAGCCCTGGCCTCCAAAACCCTCCTAGAAATTCACTCCCAGCCTTAAAACCTGCTTTCTGTAATGCCCTTCACTGGCGGCACCAGGCACCAGAAAGCCCCTCACAGAGCAGGGCGATGGAGAATGATAGACCCACATCAAGGTCACAGCTTTGAGGAGATTTATACTCCAATGCTTACGTAAACTTTGAGCAATGGTCCTCAGGTGTTTTCACCTCTGGATTCCTGCAGCCAAGCCCTGCTTCTTCCCCTCACCCAGCAATAGGTGGCAGCAATGAACTGAGCTGGCCACGCTCCACAGGACCACTGCCCCTCGCGCCCCAACATCTGGGTCCTTCCCCCAAACCGAGGCTTCTTCTGCACAGATGGAAACAACCTGTGCACCTTTATTGGAGGCCTGAGGCTGGAACCGTGGAGAACATGGGGGGAAAAGAGAACTGGGGTTAAGTGGCCCCACTTGAACCCTTATAGCAGTATTGATGTAGCAGGGATGAGGGATGGGGGCAGAGAAAGAGAGACCTCCATGGAATTTCATCTTCCAGCCTGACAAAGCAGAATCGCCCAAAGCCAACAGCAACATTAAGGATAAATCAGATAGAAATGTCTAGTTGAAAGTCCCCTAGAGATGCAATTACATGTGATGTTTACTCATCAAGGCAAAGGAAGGACACTGCAAGAAACACCTGCAAACACTGAAAGCTTGCTCCTCAGTCCCAAAATCAGTAGGCAATGAAATAACTAAGGTGTGTTTTGTCACTGAAAATTGTGCCTCCATCAAGGTTTTGGTCATCACCCTCTCAGAGACTCAGGACAGGCAACATACTGAAATGCCAACACCCTGCATGCTGTTTGAGTAGATGTTTAAAAATACACCCTGTGGCAAAGAGCTATACAGGAGGAAGCTGCAGTGCAGTGTTGCTGCAGGAATATGGCCTCAGAGTGTGCCTCCCCCCAGGAAGCTATGTCACATCTCAGGCAGAAAATATCTAGCAAGTTTCAAGACTCCCAAGAATGTCACGCTGCATCAAAGTTATCACAAGGAGTCTTACAGGAGAAGGAGCAAACCCCTAAGCAAAGTCAAGGGAGGTGCTGACACCAGGGCTTATCTTGCTTAAGTTGATAACTGCAGACACCTACACCTGAGCTACTCATTTTGCACACCTGTCTCTCTGTAATGAAGAGAAATAGGCACTTTCAGGATACAAATCAATTTTAGGCATCCACATTCATAGATAAGACCTGAGCTGAAAGCACTTGCACCAGGGAAGTCACAGCCGTCGACATACAAGCTATACGTGGAGAAAAACCCTCCCAACCACACAACAGAGAACAACAGAAGAAATTAGCCCAAGAGCAAGACATATCTTCACAAGATGAGAGCTGATGTCTGGAGACAGCTGTGGCTGATGAGTGAAGGACGCTGAGCAAAGACGCACTCTGCTCTACCACAGACAGAGCACTCTGCCTTCCACCTCTGAGGACTGGCCAGGAGGGAAGAGGGATGACAGACACATTAGCACCTTCTTCTTGTTGACAGCTTGTTTTCATCCAAGCTTTCTTGTCCTCAGCTAATTATTTCCCTTTGATTTGGAAACTTCAGAAGAAAAGATGTGGTGGTGGCCCCCAGCTACCCATCTTGGGGCTGAAGAAGGAGAAAATGAGCCCTGAATGACAAAGGACTTGGAGAAGAGGGAAGCTCACTCTTGTCTTTGCATCAAAATAAAGCTGGAGTTTCTCTTTAGAGGCATTTGGTGCACATGAATACTGGAGGCCAGACCCAAAAGCTACAGTACCTTGCACTGAGATTTAGGGCTGATGTGAGGAGACCAAAAAGGTTTGAGGTCCTGCAGCAAGGAGCACTGACAAGGTTACCCAAGTTGGGGCAAGGATGACAACATCTAGAGGAGTCCAAAAAAGGATATGCTGGATAATCTGAAGAGTACATTTTCAAACCTGGAAGGCCACTCTACACACTCAGGTCCCATGCTGGGTACAAAGCATAAATCTCTGCGATGCTGCTTCAAATTAATCCATGGGAAGAGACATGGCATAAGGTCAGCAGGGATGATTCAGACCAGTGGTTTGGAGAATTCTTGTTTTGACTGATAACCAAAGATCAGAAAGGAAAAGGCACATATGCTCACAGGAGAGGGAAGAGATGGTCTCCACTGGGAAATAAAACAGTCTGCATGCAAACACAGCCTTTATGGGGTGTAAAATACTTTCATTGCACCATTCCAGCGCTGTCACTGGCATCACTCACAGTGATGCTTATTCCTGCAGTCCTCCCCAGCTCATAGCTTTGGGGTACTGCAAGCAAGGAGCCATGAAGATCAACTTCCCACCCACCTCAAAACTATCACAACACACAGCAGGTGGTAAGAAAGCACGCAAGGGAAATGAGAGCAGCCCAAAGTCCATTCCAGTGCTCTCCTTGTATGTTGTAATACAGGTTGAAAGGCCTCTTTGCTCTGCACCCACCTGGCCAGCAGAGACACAGTGACCAGGGACACCAGTGCTCTCCCAGCATCTGGAGACCAATGTGGGACCGGCCAGGGATTTGCATACAGAAATCTTCCATCAGCTTGGAGCTTTTCCAAGCCCATATATTTGTATTAAATGGTCTGTTAGAGGTTTGCCGGTATTTTTTAAGCTCTGACAGCGCTGCTTTTATTTCAGTTGCCTGTAAGCCACTTTGTGGAATTTTCATATATAAATATGGAAATATGCAAAAGCCCTCAGATTTATAGGATCTGACACTACAGTTTAAATGAATCCATAATGATCTTGTCTTCTGCCCATGCCCCCTCCTGCAGCACCCCTTTTTCCCGGCTTCAGCATGCCAAATCCACAGGAGCAGTAATCCTTCCCAGATAGGTCCGGAGACATATTCATGCTCCTCTCTGGCTGCCATCATTTATGCTAGCTGGACACTGCTTTGCTTCTGGTGCAAACAGGGGTCATGCTTTATGGCAGTGATTCAGTTTTGAACAAGGCAGGGTGAGGCAGACCAGGGGATGCAACAACAGTAGGAGGCAGTGGAGAATTTACACCTGTGGCTGCAGGAAAAGCCTTGGTCACAACCTGCATGCTTCCAGAGATAGTCCAAAGACAAAAATCTGGACATGCAGCTCCCAAAGCGAAAACTCCTTCACCCTACAGTTCCCACCATAGGAAAGCCCTGTCATCGCTTTGGAGTTACAACAGAAACAAAACCTGTCTCACACCACATTTTCCCTTCCTGCCCATCTCTATCAGAAGATCACAAAGAAAGAGGGAAATGGGTTTCCTAGCTGTGATGGGAGCCAAGGGCAAGCTGAGTTTTTTTCCCCTCCAAGAGCAGGACAGGAAAATGCAGCATGCCCCTGGGGAGGCAGGCACTTGGCACCTGTGGCTCCCAGTGATGCTTTCAGACTAGAATCTGCTCAGTGCCTGCTTGGAAAAATGCCCTTCCTCTATTTCAAATCACTCCTGAGTGGCTGAGCACAACATAAACCAACCGTGAGCTCACAATGGCAGAAAACTGCCCTGAAACCTCAATTCCTTTCAGCAGGGGCACAGAGCTCACCCAGCAAGGGGGACAACCAGGAGCTCATCCAAGCTACACAGCCATTGCCATCCCACACATGCTTAAAAAGAATTTAAAAAACATATATAAGGCAAGATTAGAGTAATGGTAGACTATATGAGGTTGATGCTTACCCTTGTTTAAACCAGTGAAAATCAATTGAAAAAAGGAAGAAGTAATACACGTTCACTAGTAGAGGGTTAAAGAAAGTCAAATCAGCAACCTAGAGAAAATCACTAGCTCTGTATGTGCAACAAGAGCCAGCTAAAATAACCTTCTGGCAGCCATATATTTCTCTATAGGTGCCCCATGTTCTCCCTGAATACTAACTTGTTTAATCGGCTTGCTGAAGTCCAGGAGGTGGTTCCTTCGTGGCTGAGAAAGCAGCTGGAAAATGGATGCAGCATCCTGTTGACCTCCACCTCTCACGCTTGTTTTGGGAGAGAAATTGGAAGTTTGGCTTTGCAACAGAGCTTGGTTTGTAAGCTTTGAGAACACACAAGAAGGAAAGCCTAGAAGAGATGGGGCTGATTTACTCAGCACAAGCAATACTGCCTTTGTTTAATGAACTGGGTAGCTGAAAACAGGAAACATCTTTGTCTAAGAGAAGGCAGCACCACCTACTCAGAGAGTCTAGCATTCCTCCTGGACTAATTTTTTTAGTTTTTTTCTTTTGGGCCTATTTTCTGCATCAAGAAAAATTCAGTTTCCATCCGAAACCAGCATGATACAGATCATGAGAAGGAAAAAAAGTGGGGGAAAAGTGTTGGCTCAGCTTTTACTGAAGGAGATACCTATAAACAGCTGTACTGGAGCTTGTAATTCTTTCAGATAAAGCGTATTTGTTATTTTCTAAGAGATTTTACATTTAAACCTGTAAGTTTGGTTTAGGTCTACACTCAATTATCAGACTGACGCATCCTGATTAACCAAGAAGCATTAACCTTTCAGAGTACAGGAAAAGTTGATTATTTAAAATAAATCAAAGATTCTTATCCAGTTCAGACCACCGGGACAGTCAGTTATTTTATGTCGATCCATACAAATACATTTGAGGCTGCACATGCTCTAGCATCCGCAGGCTTGCTAAGGTGCTCTGCCAGCAAATCCCTGCACACCCTGGGCTTTCCTGCAGCCAGGGTGGCCGCCTGTAGCCAGAGCATTTCCCCCTGCCAGGATTTACTGGGGGTAGGCTAACAAAGTGCAAAGCACCTCATCCTGATTTGTCAGTTTCCAGCAAGGTGTGCCCAAATCTCCATCACCTTGTCTCTTTCACTCCTTTCCCAGGCTCTTCCACAACCTCTCGCTTCAGGCCTCAGCATGAATCATACTGCTATTAGCTTGTGACACCATGAGCTTTTGCTGTCACCAGAGCTGACAATTCAAAAGGCCCTCCAGAGCTGTCTGCAGAGACACAATAAATGAGATCTCTTAATTAACACCTCCCTTAACTAAATAAATTAATTTTGTGCAGCTGATAGTCGCGTCTTCACAGTTTGAGGGTGACTGAGTGACTGAAAGTATCTCACTCCTCTGAGCTGGTGAAAAGACTTCTTGCTTGACAGTGTTTCTATAAACAAAGCTGGCTCCGAGGTGGCTGCGGGTGCATGACAGGCAGTGAAGGGAAGGAGAGAGATCGATGGAAGCAGGCCAGTTGGCATCCTTCTGCTCCAGCATTCATCAGCACCTAGGCTTCCAGGAGAAACACCTCACCCAGTCCAAGAAGGGGAAGAAACCCCTCTACAAAGACAAGGATGTGGGACATACGCACTTGCATCCTTAGGCAGCTGCAGAGACCCACCTTTTTCTTCTCCAGAGCAAACCCAGCTGCAGCTATGCCAAAGCATGGAGGAAGAAGTCAGGATGCTTCACTACTCCAGTGACGACTCATGAACCCAGTCTTGCAGTGAGTGTTATAAAACCTAGATCATAAAGATTAAAAATAAAAAAAGGTGGGGGAAAAGACTTTGGCACATGAGTTAGGATTTCAACCCTTGACCTATAGGCATCTAATGGTCAAAGCAGATTGCACACCCCCAGCTAAATGCAAACAGCTCTACACACTGAGACTTCACATCCAGCGTGCAGCTCCTGATGGACTGCTCACCCAAAACACTAAGTGCAGCATATCTTAGGTTTTACACATACAAACACCTTTCCAAAGTAATCTAGCTTTTATTACAGGGCAGATGGCATACGCACGTGCATACTCTCTCCAGAACACCTCTCAAAGTTTAGGCTTTTCTTTCACTTTGCTCCCCTCACCCACCCACCTTTTAACCCAACAAGCAGGGTCCTCACTGGGAAAGAAGGAGACCTGGGCTCCAGACAGCTTGCCAGCATCTTGTTTTCTATAAAGCAGCCACTGGTAACGTGATAAAAGCTTCCGCTATAGCCTTTGATGGCTGGGGGAAAGAAAAAAAAAATAAATGGAAGCTTACCACTAAAAAAGACATACTCCTCCGGGTCTGAATCACTAGTGCAGCTTTTGGTCCTTGAAGAAATGTGATAATCCAAAGGAACAGACTCAAGGCCAAAATCAGATTGTATTATCCAGGTTATCAACAGGGCACCCTGCAGAGATGTAGCCAAGAATTATTTCCTCCTTCTTCTCTTTTGCCTGGTGGAGCATGACAGAGAGACAGACTTTTCCTATTTTCTTTTTTTTTAAGGAAATTAATTAGATTTTTAAAGAGCCTAGGATTTAAAATCAATTTCTCAATTAAAAAGCATAAGGTTTATAGTTGGTGCAGGATTTAAGATGGGTCTGTTTGTTTGCATTATGGGATCGATGTGCAAACCCCAGGTGCCATGGCTGTCACTATTTTGACAAGAACTTTTTAAGCAACCTTTGGGGGAACTGTTTTCCTACTCAAAACTGGTTTAAAGGAAAGACAGCAAAAAAGACTATGCTACTGTCAAGTAAAACAGCACCAGACAGCTGATATTGAAAGGTATTACAAAGCAATGCCCACGTTCTTAGCAGGACCGGGGAAAACAGTCCCCAATAAATCAGAGACTGGTGTAGGTGGATTCTCTGATGTGTACTAAGGGTTGGTTGACTTCAAATTTCTCTGCTCACCTCCAAAGGAACTGGTTCAAAGCTAGACTCCCTTATCTCCTACAAACAGAGCTTGACCTCTGCCATATTTTCAGCAAGACCTATTACTTTGGGGCGATTCAGAGCTAGAAGCTGATTGTTACCAGCCAGGAAGGAGCATTCTGGCTCCTTTAGCATTTACTGCTTTTATCACAGGAAAATCCACCTGTGCTAGCTATAAAAATAGATAAAATCTTCCAACAAAGCCTGCTCTACCCAAGATCCCATGTCACTAACAAGTCTCTGTATGCTCTGGGAATACCCCCTTTCCCACCCCCAAGACAGCAGAAGCTCTGCAAAAAGCTATGAGGTTTTCCTCCAATTCAATCTGGCCTGTGATCCTGGCTTACAGAAGCTCTTAAGAGACAACCTTAATGCTGACAGTACAGAACATCACTGTGTTGAACAGGGTCACGCAGCAAGTTGGATCAATGCTTCCATCATCTTGACACTGCTGTGCACACCCTCAGCCATGAACAACCGCTTGTAGCAAAGAACACACAATGGCAACAGGGAGAAGGAAGAAAAGCAGGTTAAAGGAAAAATATATGCATATATTCTTTTTTGTGTACCAGTGGAGTTACTTTCACACCCAGAACATAGGAAGCTTGCTCATGGTGGTGTTCTCACTTGCTTCCAAGGCTTCAGGGAGATTTTGTCTGCTGCCACTACATAATATAAATGGTAGATGTTGATTGGCAAGGACAATGGTAATCAACAGTAGGACATTCATTCAAGCACATTTCTGCAGTGTGTGAGATTTACTGTTACAAGAAAATGGTGACTGCTTCCTCTGGAAAGGGGCTGGGCAGTGGGGAACTGGGTCATACACCAGCATGGAGGTACTTGCACCTCCATATGAGGAGGAGGTGTGGGGAAAGGAAAAGAAACATTTGAAGAACTGCAAAGTGTAGACATGAGTTGAAGAACAGTCTGAAAGAAAAGCCAGGGGATGGAACAAAGTCAGCTTGGAGGGAGGAAAGGGATTGGAGTAAGTAGCAGCAAGCAGTGCTGAGGGACCTGCAGGAGTGCAAAGGTGAAGAGTTGTTGGAAAACCACCACAACAAAGTAAGGTTGTTGGAGCTGGGAATGCTGGAGATTGGTATCTGAACAAAATAACACTGCACCCAACCAGCCTCAAAGTCTTTAGGGTTTCTCAGAGCCTTGGCACTGAGACAGGATTTGATGAGCTGGAAATAAAAAAACAACAAAAAAAAAACAAGCTCACCTTGCATGGAAAAGAGTTCAAATATCCCATACAAACTGCAAGGGAAGGAAGGAATCAGGTGATATACAGAACCCCAAGCTTGACTCATGTCTACTGATAGAAATAACATGAGTTTGCCTGTAATTGCCTCCTTCCCACACTTATAATTAATTGGTTTTTCTCACTCAGAGAGCCCCTAATTCTAGCTAACCCATTCCACCAAAGCTTGAGAAGAAAATGGGGCTCCCTAGGATGCACAGTTCTTAACAGCTTTCATGTAAATCTACATCTAGACCCAGACAAGGAGATCAGCAGAGCTGTGATATTGTGTAAAGGGTATCTAAAGGTTCTTGACATGGTCAGACAGAGCAGAGGAGTGTGGTACAAGAAAGATCCACACGGGTGACGGAGAAGATCAGTCTTGTTATTTATTACCTTCCCTCCCTTGCTACTCCTGCTGCTCACAACACAGCTTGTGTTCTTCCTCCTGCCTCTCTCTAGGAAAATCATCCCTCTTTTTATTATCCTCTTGAGTGAAGGGCTTGGCTTGGTCCCACCTAAATCCCAGGGCTAGAAGTTGCAATAAACCCAATTTCCAGCACTCAATTCAGGTTTTTGATCAAGAATGTCCTTCCAAACACAAGGGGAGGAGATGCTCCAGCTGATGAAGAAGGAAGAGTTTCTGGTTTTAAATTTTTATGAAGTTACTGTTTCTGCAGGAGGAGATGGCAATTAAAGTTCAGTTTTCAGTGGAAAAAATAAACAAGATAACCTGGAGTCCCAAGGGGAGTAAGTCAAAGCACAAAGCTGTATGGGACTGCTGAAGGGGACAGGAGCTCCTGCAGCATACTGTCATCACCACCGTTTCAATGCCCTGAGATGACATCACTTCTGTCCTCATCTTTCTTTTCCAGTTCCTGGAGTTAAGTGAAAAAACAAGTTTTCAGAGGGGCAGGCAAACACATGTGCACTTTACCAGTGCTACCATTGCCTGTAGTCACTGTTGCAGCTAAAAGCAGCAATGACAACCTTAAAGAAGCACAGTACAATCTTAGCTCAGGCAAGACTGCTGGACACACAAGGTCTGGGCCCCCAAACCTATTGACATGGTGCTGCCTGCCATCTCCACATTAGATGAAGATGAAATGTATCCTCTTCATTTGAGGATTTACAAGAAAATGCATAAACCCATTCTCTGCCCCGGTGCCATCCTCTTTCTTTCTTCACAAGTTGTTCTTAGGTCTCAGCCTTACTGGCTGCTTGAGGTCCATGTTTAGAAGCTCTCAAATTCCTTATGCTGTTTCAATGACTTATCATTCATCCAAGGCCAGAGATGGAGCAAAGAAATTGTTCACTCCCTCCACAAACAAGCACAGGAGAGCCAATATTCGCTTCCATTCCTACTGTCCCATTAAACTAATTTTACACATGAGGTGAGATTGCATCTTTCCTAAAAATAGTAATAATAAGAGCAGTGAATACATTTTTATCAAAAGACAGTGATAAGGTCTTGCTTTACCACAAAGGAGACATTTCAAGAGAGAGTACCTAGAAGCCACAGGGTTAAAAATGCACCATGAAGCCAGAATTAGTATCTGAAGGGAATTATGAGGGTTCTCTTGGTTATTCTGCAGCAGAAAGGTTAAGGAATCACACCATGTAGGAGACATATACAAACCTTTTCCAAAGTGGCGCTCTTCTGAGGATGAGTCAATACCCATAGGATCCAACCATGCAACATGAACAAGCAAACTAAGACCACCAAAGCAGAGATTCACAGGTACTAAATTTGGGAAAGCATGATCCTTCACAAGTCCAAAATGTGACTCTGGGCGCAGGATGCCAGACAGCACCCTGCTGAAGAAATGCAACATTCGAAGAGAGCAGGGAATCTTCAATCCCCACATCACCTGTAGAGATCTCAAAGATGACTCTACCCTGTCTTCTTCCCAAGATCCAAACCCCAGTTATACTGGAGAAGGTGGTATGGAAAGATAAATAGATAAATCAGATCCCTGCAGATACACCAGAAAATACAGAATGAGCCTTGGGGGGAAAAGAGCACCTCAGGAGGGGGTCTAAGTGCAACACAAGGAGAAGTGCAGAGGATGGAGCTGGGAGAGAAAAGATTTCAGCACCTGTTGGCTTGCATTTATAAATAAGAGGCAACTGCAGTTATAAAGGACAGCAGACACCCATTTCCCCTTGAATCCTGCTTGCTGTCCCCTCTGTGAGCTCCACACTTCTTCAGAGCTGCAGCAGAAAAGCTGCATCTGTGAGGAGGGATAAAGGCGAGGGGAATCACATTCTGCTTCCTAACAAAGGCAGGCATGAAGGAAGCACAGCCCTAATCACACATGCAGACAAGTTTCCCAGAAAGGAAAGCTGAGAAATGTATTGCCTATAATTAGAAGGCAAGAGTCATAAATACAATAGCTGAATTAAAAGCACAGATAAGTCTAGAGCAGAGCAGCAGAGCTTGAGCACAGTCAACTACGTTCCCAGCCACAGCTTTTGACCAGACCTTGAACCTGGTTTGCACTGCCACAGCTCTCAGTATTTCCAGCTGAAGGACTCAAAGGAGATGACAAGGGCTTAGCTGACAGAGTAACCCTGAGCACACAGTCCCCCACGCTTGCAAGACATAGAAAGAGCCCCTTTTCCACAAACAGGAAGGGAGACGTCTCCCCATATCATTAGTTTCCAGGGGTGGATATGTTTAGCATGGATGATAAAGTGCAGCCATTTCAGAAAGCTGTTAAAAGCAAGGTTACTGACATCACTATCACTGATTAAAGTAAAGAAGTGAATGAGCTTTGCTAAGGTAGGGCATCTTGTTATCTGCAACCCAGCCCGCAAGTTCATGGAGCACATGTCCCTTTAGATGAAGGCCAGAATAAAACAACTATTTAACAAAGAAGGGTGTCCAGACTACCTCCTCCACCTGCCACAGGGAACCCTGAGCACCCAAGGCATTTTATTAGGTGTACATACCCCACAACTGCACCAGAGCAAGCCTGCAGCTGTAACTTCCAGACCTCACTACCAAAGCAGCCCAGCTGAATCAGCAAGATCCACACCGCTCATCCATCCTACTTGGAGTCCTGTGTCACTTGTCTTTGAACCATCTAGCAGCAAAGGCCAGCAAACAGAACAGTTTCCTGAATGACAACAAGTAACAAATAAAGATACAGAGAAGGAGAAAAGCATCAAAGGGATTTGCAAGCCCAGTTCTCGGGTTATGCAATGGACAGAAGACCACTCAGCACACACTGCAAGCTCTTGGTTTCTCCTCTCCTGTGGGGCACTCCAGAAATTCTGTCTTGTCTTGTAGGAGAAAATTAAGGGTGTTTCCACACATCATCAGTTCACAGATAAGGAGAAGGAAAGCCCTGCTTTATACTGCAGATACTCCAGACACCAGATCCTCACTTCCACTTGAGGCCAAGGAGAGCAGTAAAGCTGGAAGACTGTGGTCCCTCTGATGTGCATTAAAAACATAGCCTCTACTCATCCAGAGGCTCAAGCAAAGCTGTGTCTGCAAAAGGCAATAAACACAACCAGTGCTGGAAGAGCTGACTTGCCTGTCAATGCCTGGTTTCATAGCATAAGAGGAAAACCACCTCTGACAACCTACCAAGCCTGGCAGCGAAGCCATGGAGCAATGACAAGGTGCTGTGACCTCCAAGTCCTGTTCTGGAGACCAGCAGACTCCTGTCCTTGCCCGCAGAACCCAGGAGCAGCCAGCCACAGGCAGCAGGGGTCCTGGCTGGGGTCAGCCTCCTGGCTAATTCCATTAATACACAGAGAGGAGACACACCATCAGCTATTTCCCAGTTATTTTTAGTATCCAATGACCTTTTTGGAAGCGTGCCACAGGGACGACTGCAGAAGGGACTAGCATGGCCCCTTTGCCAGGACTGCACCGGCAGAAACAGGTGCCAGCCCAGGTTTGAAGGGGTTGCTGATAAACACTCAATTGTACCAAGCACAAGCCTCGGCTGCTTCTCCTCCATCTGCCTCCTCTCTTTCCCCATTCACATGCAGAGTGGTAGCCAATGGCAGACCTAGTGCTCCCCACCACCCGCTCTGTCCCCAGGCAGCTCCAGAGGGGATGCAGAGCTGGCAGTGCTGGCATGGAGACCTGCTCATCTCAAGACCATGGACAAGAGTCAGTAATTATTACTGAACAGGGTGACATTGCCCCTAAAATGAGATAAATGTAACTGCAGAAAGCATCCTATGTCTGGTACCAGGACAAACTGGCAGCTGCATTGCAGCATCTGCGAGCAAATCACACCTGCCAGACAGGGTGACCACTTCTCAAAGCCCTGACCAACACATAAGATGTGCCAGCACCTCCTACAGTTCTGCTGGCCATCAGAAGGAGCTCACCACTTCAGCAGGGATTAGGCTGAAAATTAATGACATTTTCCTTTATGCTACCAGATAGACACACCAGAGAAGCATGAAGGGAGGCAGCTGAGAGCTCCAACAAGGAATTCAGCCCAGTTTTCCACCCCATCTAACATACTGCCCCAAAAGAGTCTTTTAGGACAGCATCTCAGAAGCAGCGCGTTAGGGCAATGGCAGTGGGAGGAGGTGACAATGGACTGGCCATGCATGGGAGAGCAGCTGGAGTTGTGCACAACATTGCCCCTGGGTTTGAGTTACTGAAGAGCTATCAATTTACACCTGCACTCAGGGGGGTGTGAGCAGAAATGTTCCCATCCACTGTACAGCAATGCTCAGATGGTAACACTTTAATGTTGACACACCCTGACAGCAGAGCCAAGGTAACGCTATATAAATAAAGAGAAAGAGTGAGAATTTCAATATTTATTTTGCTGCTTTAGAACTCAAATCAACAAAGGCAGGAATTGAGAAAAAACAGGAAACACAGCACTCTGAAGTCCTTCTACAGACACACAAGGCAAGGAGCTTGACGTGGGGGGAGCACAAGACGCAGCCCAACCGCTTCATGCTTGGCATATCAGGTTTGGTTTGGTTTGGATCAGAATATGTGCAATTCTGACAACAATAAAGCTGCCTTGGGCCCATACCAAAAAAGAAAAAAAAAATGGGGTAGCAAGGAGTTTAAAGAAGCAGACATTAAGATTTGCAAATTAAGTTCTTATCAATTCTTCCCCCACAAAAGAGAAGTTTGACCAGTCCCACCTCAACACTGTCCCCATGGCATCAGCCCACTACTGCGATTTGTCCAGGTAGCATCCCACATCTTGACATCTCACAGCCCAAATTCCTCCCTGATGCTGCTAGGGAGGCAAACTGAGCCTCCTGCAGGGCTGGCTTCCCTCAGCTGGGAGAAGATGGCTCCAAAGTCCTTCCTCAGTGATCCATCCACAATGTTTCAGCACTCGATTGCACCTCAGCTTGGAGGGAAGCCCAGCGAAGCCTAGTGAACAGAGGCTTCCCTCTGCTGAGAAAGACCACGTTTTTATCCTTCTGTAAATGGTTATTCAACTTTACATTCAGCCCAAATATGTGTTGAGGCATTAAAGGAATAAAAAACCTTGATATGTGCAAACTTGCTTTACTAAGTTAGTTTAGTTGGTTGTATTTTTTAGGATTATTTTTTTTAGTGCATCCCAATCAGATTTCTTTCTCTATTTTGCTTTATGAAAAAAAGAATTTATAAGAATGAATCTAAAACCTGCAATAAAGACAGGGAAGGGAGATAGAATTGCACAAAAGATAGGCATTATTGGGGTTAGAAATGCATGCTTCAGAGATGTGAGGCAGTATGTCAGGAATTGAGGCGAAGCATCACAGTGAAGGGGTTCTATTTTGTCTGCCTGAGAACTTCTACATCCCCTCTCTCCAACTTACCCATGTGATAAAATTGATAATGATAACTAAATATATAATGGATATGAAATGAAGGCAGTGTAAAGTTCAAACAGATGCACTTGCTAGTCTTTGCAAGAGCTGTGTGCATGCAGAATTAGCACAAAGCATTAGCACAAAGCTTTGCTCCCTCATCAAGAGGAATTGTTTGAGTATCTGATGTAGCACACGTGCAGCTAAGGCTAGTTAAGTGGTGACACTTGGAGAATATGAATGAAGGCAGGTGTTTCTGAAGGCCTTAGAGAAAATAGGTGCCCAAAACACCCACAGGCAGCCATTTAATTCCACTGAAAACACAGTATTTCAACTGTCTTGCTGAAAAGATTTCTTTAGATAATCCAGAAAGCTTTCATAATACCTCACAGAGATTTCTTTTTTTTTCCTCCCTGTAGGGACACTTGAGATTCACCACTGTGATTCAGTTACAGGAGGAATTTGATCTTGCACTTCTCCTCACAGGCCTCCAGCTTTTGGGGAAGTTTCCTAGTTATTACGGTAATAAATGAAGGCTCCGGCCTGGTGTAATGCTTAAAACCTACAAGCAAAGAAATCCCTTCCACACACTTACTTGCATCCATCCACAGCCCATATTTTTAGCAAAAGGGCAACTTAAACGTATAAACTTCATTGCTCACTTAAACCAAACAGAAGCATCCAATCTCATGACTCAAGAGCATAACTGATGCCATCCTTGAAACACCCCTGCAGACAAAGTGAGCTCAGTGACCTCACTGCCTGCATCCCCTCCCAACAGTTTGAGGGAAACATGAGCAAAGGCACACAAAAAGGTGATTAGGGTATTACAAAGCATCTGTCATTTCCCAGCCCTTGAAAGAACTGTGTAAACAGGGCATCTCCCAGAACTCAGACTGCAAACTACTGCTGTGTCTCCTGAGGCTGCTCAGCGTCCACAGCTCCCAGGCGTGCAAATAGAAGTACTTTGGTCTTCCCAAAAGCCCTTCTCCATCAGCGGCACGAGTTATTTTCAGGGTCATACTGTGCAAGGGCTGGAAATAGGTTCCAACCATTATTTTCTACCTATTTAAACCAAGCAGGAAATAGCAGAATCTCTTCCAGGGACTCTTACTTGTGTGGGTTTTGGCAGAACCACCTTGATTAGAGGACACTGTGTGTCCCCTGTCTGGCCTCCTCTGTGCAAGAAGGGCAAATGGACAAAGAGGGATTGGGCACACAGATAAAAAATTAAGAAGCACCAAGAATACTGCAGGCTCCTGATCACATGAGCAAGTTATTACAGTTAGAAGAAAGCCACCTGCACCAGAAGGAAGTGAAGCCAGCAACCAAGACACATACCAGGGGGCAGGGAGTAGGGTGTGATGTGATTAGAATTGGCATAAATACGAGGCTAAGGCAGAAATCATAGGAAAAGAAGGAAATGAGAAGGAATGTGGGGCTACAGAGCATCCCTGATTCATCAGATCTGGCCCTTCTGCAAGCTCTCACTAAAAGCAGGAAGGGTTTTATCCCTTCTATTCCCAGGGGAAGGCTGGTCCAGAGTCTGATTGCTCTCTAATTGTCAGAAACGATCTTCCAGTTTCCAGGCTGAATTTATTCTGGGCCAGTTTGCATACATTTGTTCTTGTGCCAACACTGTCCTCAGGCATAAATAGTTGTCTTTTGCTGACGTTCCCCCCCCCCCCATCTTCTGCCAATGTATTTATAAGCAGCTATCTTCCTCAGCTTTCATTTTGCTAATTTAATTAAGTCAGGCTTTCCTCACCTTCCCTCTGAACATGAACTTCATTTCTTTTATCACGTTAGCAGCCCTTTTCCAGCCCCAGTTCCTTAGTCCAGCTCCAGTGACCTTTCGAGGAAAGCATGAGCCACATAATCGCCAGCGGTGATCTCTCCTAGAAAACAGAGACTTGTGAGCTGAGTGCCTAATTGCAAACTCACAGAGACAGGCTCATCTTTTATCCTGTCAGCTATTTTGAGTTAGTTAAATATAATAAATAGAGTTCTGAAGCAAAAGCAGGTCCTGTAGTACTCAGTTTACATTTTGGCTGAGTTGTGTTGCAGTAATCCTAAACTGTTCTTCTTTTTCCAATTACACTACACCACTTTGTGAAACCATATGATGTCCATCAGATTAAATATTATCCTATTTGGTGTTAGACAGCGGCTCATATTGCAAAAGGAGAAAGCTTTGTCCAGTGAAGTGGAAGACAATAAGAGGTTTCATTTCTGCTTTCTTTCGTGAAAAGAGAGAACTTGTCAGCAGACTGCATGGGATGTAAATATTGCTGTTTCACTTAGCATTTGGGGGAACAAGTCAAATCCATGCACTTTGTAACAACTAAAGACAATGTAAAAGTGGGAAAATGTGGCAGCTACAACAGTGTGATATATTTAAGTGATCACAGCCAGGGAACTTGGATTCAAGAACTTAAAGACAGCCAGCCAAGGAGCTATTTGAACCATTTAATGCTCATTTTATTAAGAGCCATAATACCAGAAAAGCTTTCAAAAGATGGAAAAACTTAACATCACTTCAGTATACATACATAGTGTATGGTGAGCAAACCCACAGAGCTTTAATGAAAACTACCTTTTACACTATTTTCTTTCAATATTTGATTAACAACGTTAATAAAGTCAGATTTTTCATGCCACTAGTATATCTCAGTTTCTAATGACATGCTGGTACTTAGCACAGCCTTCCTTCAGTATGAGTGAAAAAGGGACACATTAATAAATGCAGCCAACTGCCTGAGGACTCACGCAGGGTATGGCTCAAACCCAGCTATGAAGCAATCGCCATCCTAGCTATTTCCGGGAGGTGGCTAGCTCCTGTATATAACATGTTAAGAAAAGCAGAGACACAAAAATTCAGTGTCTTTGCAGCCGGTATTAGGCTGACATTAAAAAAAAAAGAAAAAAGGCTCTGTCAAAGAGTAAGTGCTTTTCAACCTATCCAAAATGTTTGTTAACCCAGCAAAGACTGGTTTCTGCCTTGTGTAAGCATGCGATTCTCCCCTTCTCACTGATGATCTAGACCAGCTCTCCAGCTCAACAACAGCTTCATTGCACTCCATACAGAGTAACAAACTTCCCACGTTCCATCTCAGTCTCCTCTTGAGAGCAACCAGTGCAAGCTCTCCTTCCTGTCACCAAAAGCCGAGGTGAACAGGTACATGACTCTGTTTCAGTAACCATTAACCCTGGGGAGTAGCCAGCATTCTATAAGGCAGTGCAGAGGAACATGATATTACCCCGATACTCCATTGCATCACTGCTGAGTAAGGTATTGTTTTAATACTATATCCCCCAATGGCTCTCTGCAGGACTGGGTACCATTTCATGGGAGGATTTTTGATCACCCAGCAAGCAAGATAGGCTCCCTCCAGACAAAACAGAGGGGAAAAGGTGCTGCTGAAGACCAATTTGCTGTAGCACACCAGCTAGAAATAGCAGAGAAAAATGGAAATATCCTCAAAAAATCCCTCGTCTTTCAATAAATAAGGAAAACTGTTGTCACAATGTAAAATAAGCAGGTGTTATTTGCAGGAGGGCAAATCGTAGTGGGGTGCAATAGGGCCAGAAGAACAGTAACCTGCAGGTACTCACTCTAATTTCTCTGCAGAAATCGCATTTGGTGCCGGCTCAAAGACACAAAAGCCACAACCATTTCCAGCAGCATTAGAAACGTAAGCAACACATCAGCCATTTGTCAGAATAACAAAACTAGCAGGAAAAGGGAAGAGGAAATAGGTTCTTTTCAAGCACCTCCACAGGGGATTTGCAAAAATTGGGTGTTAAAAATAAAGCAAATGTCTAGTGTCCTCCAACACAACTCACTTCACTTGTGATTTTACACTTATGGGTTGCTGTGGTTTCTCAGACCCAACAATTTCTGCTAAAAGAGAGAAATGCAGGCTACAGAGGACTCAAGATGGTCTTATAATGGGTTTTCTTTCAGCTAGAAAAAAGCAGATCTAGCACAAATACCTCTTAGGTAAAAGATTATTAATACTATGAGAGCAATTGCAAAGTACCCAGCACTATTGAAATATTAACTTTGAATTGCAGTGCTGCAGTTCCCTACAACCTGCACCCTTCTCCTGCAAGATGCTCATGAGGAACCTAAGCTCAGGCTGTCCACTGTGCCACAGGGGTGGCCAGGCTTCCCCTGTCTCCTCTAATGCAGCCGAGGACAGGGCAACACTGGCAGAGATGGATGCCCAGCCCCAGGCGGCATGATTGATTTCCCTCATTAGCCTGAGCAGTTAAGTGGGACAGAAGGGTGGTCACACAGCCAACAGCGGCCCAGGGACTGTGTACAGGGAGAGTAGTTTGTCTTGTTCAACATGAGCAATATGTTCCCAAGCGTGACGGTGGGCAGGAGGAGGTCCAGAGGAGCAGAAAGCCTCTGCAGCATCTAGTATGGAGCTTAGTGCATTTACAGCAAAGGTTATGTGTTGCATCACAACTGGGAAGCCAGGTAGGATAAGCCCTTCTTCATAGGGCAAATTTGATTTTATTGTTGTTCCTTCTGTAGTGAGCTTTCCCCTTTCTATATATGAAGCTCAGGCAAAATAAAAGCTCAAACAGCTGATGCTGGCCAGGTGTGGCACAGCAAAAGGACCTCTTGGTGATGAAGCAAGACATGCCTCCGAGTTGACTCCAACCGTCCTGAGCTAACACTTACACAGCTTGGCCCAAAGGAAAAGGTTCCCAGAAAAGTTTATTTCTAACTTATACTACTCAGTTTAGCTTGTGAGGTTGATCCTTAATTTTCATGTTCAGATTGCTATATCACTCCAAAACAAAACACTGGGGAACTCAATGCCCATAATGTTGAAAACAAATAGTATAGTGAAGCCATAAAAGGGAAGAGTAAGAAATCACTAAAACTGACTCCACTTCCCGTGGAAAATTCTCCAGCAATCTCAGCTTTAAAGGTAGGTTAAAACTGGTTTGGCTTGGCTTTTGGTAGTTTAGGGGGAGTATTTTTGGAAATCAAAAAAGGCACTAGCCATCATGCTGTGGCAGCCACAGCATGATGAATGTGTGAAGGAATCACTAAATGTGGCTGCCATGAGCCATAATAGAAATATGGGAAATGGTAAGTCAGCATGGACAGGAGGAGGAGAGAGCAGCAAACGGGTACCAGCCCTTTTGTCTTCATGGTGGGTTGCTAGTGAAGACCCCCTCATTCAGTGGGCATTAATGGATGTGGAGAGGCGAGACTGGCTTGATTTTCCATTGCTCCCTCCAAGCTGCCTGCATCTCTCACTCCAAAGGCAAACAAACAGAAGCTTGGCTAAACACATCACTCCAAACCTGCTGAGCACCTGCTGAGCCCTTGCCCTCTGCTCACATCCCTGAATCCATAGTGTTTGCCAGGAAAAAATCTGTGCTGGCTGGTTTCCATCCTGGCACACAGCTGCACCAGGCTCAGCCCCTTGCTATGAGGTGGGGAAGTGGGCATCTGCCTGTGTGTATGATTGTGCATGTATATAGGTCAGCGCTGGCTCGTGGGTCTGGTGGAGACACATGCATTTTTCTTGCATCCTTAGGCAAGCTGGAAAATGTCACTTGCTTGCTAGGCAATCACTAAACATTTTGCTGCCCTAAGTGACCACCTGCTCTGCATATCCAGCTCTGCAGCTGTGGGAGCGAGCTGCAAGCACATGTCTGTATGACTGAGAACAGGTTTCTCCTCTTTTATACATTATGATTGATTTTTTAGTATTTTTTTTTAAGGAACACAGAGTGATTTAGAGCCCAAAACTGGGGCAAAAGTCTCTACACATGTACTCATCCGTGTTCTCATCTGTGCCGCTGCAGTATCCTTCACCTCCCTTTTTATTTTAACCCTGTAAAGGAAACCCTGCAAAGGAAACCCTGCCTTCTGCCTGTCTTCTTAACAGCAGCACCATAAAGATTTTATTTGAAGCAGGGCTGATGCCCAAGTAAAGTCCGCCAAGCAGAGAAATGCCTAAAAATGGCTGAGAATCTGCTGAACACCTTGAAGGCAAAGTCCTGATGAAAAAGCTAGTGGGGGTTCCCCATGTAGCCTATATCTGTATGCAGAATGAGTCGCACACTTGCCAGAGGGGCTGCTTTTCCTTAGTCCTGCTTCCTCCATCACTGGAGAGGAACATGAGCATCTGGCACAGGAGTTCAGTTCACAGACTGCGTCTGCTGCTGAATCCCATGCTAATTAAGCAGGTTTGGGGAGAGGACTAGCAGCACTTGGAGCAAGCACCTTACAGCAAGCACAGTGCCACATTACAGCAGAAGGGCACAACTAGTCCTTTCTGACCAGCACACAGAGGTAAAGGGAGAGGAAGAAAGGAGGAAGGAGATTGTGCAAAACTGAAGCTCTCCAGGAAGGAAGGCAACGGGCAGTTAAGGATGCTTCAAAAGGGACTGTGCTTTCAATCTCCTAGCAACAGATGCCAGCAAAAAGGCAAGGGATATGGTCAGAAGATAGTCTTGGTTGAGGAAATAAGTGCTTTGCCAAGTCTCATCCTGATAGATCCCTACCCCTCCCCTCCTTGGGCTCCTGATGGACACAACACCACTGCTTTTGCCCAGCCATGCTGCTTTTTACCCCCAGTGGCCCTAGTAAGATGTTTGGGTGGTTTCAGCCGTGTTCAGATCATCTCTCTTGCTCTCCTCACTTTAGGATGCACCCAGATTAACTTGAGGCAATAGGGCCACAATTTGGGCCGTAGCCATGCCCGGGTGACAAAGCTTGGTAGCTAAAAGGAAGATCCCAATATTACTCGTAGGATGGTGCTTAGCTGGGAAGGGAGCCCTCAGGGCCTTCTGCTGCTTGGTATTTTGGGTTCCATCTGCTTCCCTGCAAGTGTATTCATCCATGAGCAGCAAACAGGGAAATATTTTCAGACCCCCAAAGCATCTGGCATCAATACATTTTGCCAATCAGTAAATGGCTGGAAGACACCACACTCAGTGCTTTTAAAGACATGGGGTGGGGAGGGAGAACCCAGCATCTACAGGAAAAAACACTCCCCACATTGCTGTATCAATTACAGAAGATGCATTAAAAGGTTTTAGTAATGATTTCTTGTCAATAATATGGATCTTCAAGTCCCAGTGTCCTTATTCAAATTCTCCTGGGAGCAAGATGTCCCAGCAAAAAGCGACACACCGCAGATCTGACGGCAAAGGCAAAGGAAAGATAATAGAAGAGATATTGAGCAGAGAAGAAAAGATCAGAGACAGCAATCTGTACGAACACAGACAGATCACGAGTTTAAAAGAAGGTGATTCTTCACTCTACGCCTATACAAATTATTTCCTTCCCTCTGCAGCTCCCTCCTCCCCTTCTCCCCTGTTGATTTGAAGGCTTTGGGAGCTGCAGTAAGTGTGTCTTTTTCCATGCTAGTCAGCCAAAGATCTAAACAGGCGGAGAAAAACACTCTCTTTTTCCACCAGTGTTCAACAGAGATGGGGGGGGGGAATTAGAAAGAAAGAAAGAAAGAAAAATTAAAAAAAAAAAAATAATCAGGGAAGAGTAGTCCAAGCAAGAACATAAAAACCAGAGATGATGGTGTAGAAAAATACATTCAGACAATCCTTTCAGCTCTGAGTCACCCCCTGACACCTTTCAGGTAGGTAAGGTCTTAACTCAGAGATTAATCTGCGAGCTGCTGAGCCGGAGATGGACAAGGTGGCCTGGGAGGAGCCTTCCCCATACCAAGCAAGATCTTCTGATAATCCCCGGTAGAGAGCGAAGGAGGAAAGTTGGACAACATATTTGCTCAGTCCTTGGGCGATAAAGCCAGGGGGAGCAGAGGGCTGCTGCTGGTTATGATAAGGCTGCTCTATGAATGTTGATTATCAGCCTGGCTGCAGCTTGCTAATCCAGATCTCTAAGTCCATAACCCTTTTCCTGACCCCATAAGGCCCTCATATGGGGTCCAGGGTTTTTTGAGACAGGCCTTCATGTTATGGATGTTTTGTGACACATCCAGGCACACTTGCTAGCCTAGTTTCCTAAGGAAACTGGGTACACATAGTCACAGCATCCATCTGTCCATCCCTTTGCAAATCATTTCCAAACCTGTTAATCCATTTTACATCCAAAAGAAACAGAAGAGATCCCCTCCAGAGAAATCACTGGGTACCACGATATCATCTTCCCTGGTGAAAGCAGACAGGGGAGACTTCTTTCTGACTCAGAGGAATAGCAAGCAATTGGAATTTCTCCCTTGTTCAACTCTGGAGAAACCAGACAGATAAGAAACTCCATGAAGAGCCCAAACACAAGGAAAAAGTAGGGGCTTAGTCTTGCAGGTCATGGGATGGTTTATTTTCACTACACAAGGAAAATTCAATAGGCTGGAACAGAAGCAGCTATTCTTGATGCAATCAAAACTCACCCTCAGACATGTGATGTTGCAGGAACGCATTTTTTCTGCCCTTCTCAAGCTCCAATGACATTCCCAGCTCACAGGAACAGGAATATTGTGGGATCAGGGCTTGGCTGATTATTTTTATTTCTTTCCAAGACGTTCATCTTTGTTTGCCACCAAATATTGCCTGGAGACCATCCAAAGCTTTCCAGGAGCAGTGCCTTGAGCATGCATGCCTTGCAGCTTTTCCATTCTTCTTGATGTTATAAAACTGTCTTGTAAAAGCAAAATTAAAGGCTTGACTACTGGCCACAAAGCCCTTACCATGGACATGTTTTCTGTAGTATGCAACTCCAAGACAGAGGAAGGAGGGTGGAAGGGGGGAGAGAGCATTATGTATTAAACTTCCTCATAAATCTATTAAAGGTATTTCATCACTTCCCGATATTCCTCTATAAAAGCCACTCAGGTACATTTACAAATTATAAAATTAGTTTTATGTGCAAGGTCCAGCTAACGGCACAGCTAAATCTAGGGAGCAGGAAGATTAGATGCTTCTCCCTTCCTTGTGGTGGAATTTATTTTGCAGCATCCCTGTGCAGAAAGCAGCATCCATCCTAGGGTAAAATATCTTCCCTCCCAAGCCAAAGCTTTCAAAGGTCAAAAGAGGTTTCACCACAAACTGGAGAGTTTTGGAGAAGCCATGCCTGCAGGGAGCAAACAGACCTGGATGGCTCAGAGGGACATTTGTGATCCACAGAAATTAAGAGTTTCTGGTAAATCTGGAATGCACACTGGAGAACTTAAATTCCATGCAAGATACTTTATGCGTGTGTTAGGGAGGGAGAAGTGTGCAATGCTGAGAATTTTCAAGAAAAGGGACAATTTTCATTATTCTCCTTATTCTTGTAAAACCAGTGTGTGTGCCCCACACTGTGCTTTCAGCAGAAGACTGTGACAGTGGTAACCAGTTAAGAGTCTTACGTTGCATGGGCTCATTGTGCGATGGACCAAGGACATAAGATACCTAGCAGCTGTATTACATGTACTGGGTACCCTGCCACATTGTTCAGAGAAACATTGGGCAGCACCAACCTTGTTCCCAGTGGTCTCCCATTTCTTGGCTACAGCCTAAGGCACTACTCAATACAGCTATCTGGAAGAGTACTAAAAGACCCATTACAGAGACAGGACCAGCATAAATATTAATTCAGCACAGCACAACTGCCAGGGAAGGAGTGATGTACTTGAGTCATTCCTGCACAGGGCCAGCATCTCTCCTGGCCAGCTCTGTGCTTCATCCCTGCTCACATTCCATCCCCAGGCCCAGTCCCTCTCCAGACACCCCAGGCATTGCATGGGGTGCAGAAAGAGGCTTGATGTTGCTTACCTGGTCCACAGGGATGCTGCCTGCTTCTCCATGGCAGCCCAGCAGTCCAGGCATGCAAGGAGGGATCTTACAGCAGAGCAAGGTCAGCCCCTCGTGAATTTGGCTACTTGCTAATCCTCACAGTACTGGGGATCAGCATTGCAGGAGAGGGAGAAAAACCCACAGCAGTTCTCCCATTTAATGCCAGAGGAAGAAACAAAAGCTAATCAGCATTGAGCACAGGCGACATGAATGGAACAAGCTTCTGCAAAGCACGTTCTCAGCTTTAGTTCTTTGTTCCCTTTAAAAAAAATATATAATTTCCCTCTGTAGCATATTAATCACCACAAGTCAGCCTCAGGAAGAGTTATCCATGGAGCTGTGCAGGGACAGCGAGGACACTGTGTTATAGCAGGATTATTTACTTTTATAACCCTTACAGAAACAAGAGATAACCACATTAGAAAAACTTGCTCGCACACATCAGCAGCGACTGCCTGATTCATTCCTGCACCCTCTCATTTGTGCACATGTGCTAAAAGAGCTGATGCTCTGGTTGCTACTCTGAGAGCCTCACAAAATAGCACTGGCACCACACAGGGGTGGCTTTGGAGGCAGCCAGATTTGGAGGGTGAGTTTTAGTGGATTTGCCTTTCAGAGGACTGAGGGATTTCTGTGCACTGAAAAGTGACACACAAGGGCTCAGGACTGGAAGCCACCCAGGGCTGCCCTGTGCTTCCAGGGATGTCCATGACATTGCTTGGTGGCACAAGACAAAGCGGCTTGTGCAGCAGGATTCTCAGAGCCTCCTCATTGCTCCTGTTGGGTTTTCCTCTCCAGCAGGCATCGGTCACAAGCAGAAGGCCTCCTAAGCGGTTCCCAGCAGCAAGCTTTCCAATGATTCAAGTCATTGCAGGCCAAGAGCAAGCCTGCAATACACTGAGAGCCTCTCCTAACAACCACCCCCACCTGACCCACAGCTCCAGGCATGATGCATCCCTTGAGCAAACAAATGAACAAGCTCTCTTCTGCACAGCCCTTCTCTTCTTCTCCCTGCCCCCTGATGCATGGCTGAAGTTAGCTCTGAGCAGGGCATTTATTTCCCTGGCTTCTGGCACTGGGACCATACCCAGAGGCCAAGCACCAGAGGCAGCTATTGCGCCTCTCTGCCTCTTGAGTGAGGCACTGCAAGTTTCCAACAAATTCACCAGCAATAGCCATGCCAGAAGTGGCTTCACCCCATCAAGTCCAACAGTGCAGTCTGGAACCTTTTCAACAAATCGAAATAGAATGTGGGGAAAACAGAACAGTTACCTTCATCTCTGCTGTGATGAGCCAAACCCTGAAGTGAAAGTGCTTTACATGCCCGACTTCCATTTGGCCCTGAACCTGTGGTCTTGCACCCTCCAGGGCCATCTTACATGTCTGCAGCACTCTGTGGGTCACATAATGATCTACAGATGTATAAAGAAGTCTTTGTTTACAACTTAAGAGTCACAAAACGCAAATCAAAAGCCCCAAATAATGCAAGATCAACCATGGTCTGTACTTACCTAATCAAAGGCACCCAGGCTGCAATGCTCCCTATGAGCACTGGCTTTGTTTGGAACATTAAATATTTTATTAAAAGCATCTTCTGTGCAAAATCAACATGAATATGAGTTTGTTATAACTTTAATCTTTCCAATAATAGGTCTTTAAAATTCATTTTAGGCTGAAAAAGATAATACTGAGTTATGAATTAAGGTGCATGGGGTTTGTGGTAGTGGGGGAGCCACAGGGGTGGCTTCTGTGAGAAGCTGCTAAAAGCTCCCATGATGTCCAACAGGGCCAATGCCAGCAGCTTCACAACAGACCTGCTGCTGGACAAGGAGGAGCCCAACGGTGATGGTGGCAGTGCCTCTGGGGTAACATGTTTAGGAAGAGGGGTGGGGAACAGAAACTTCAGCCAGAGACAGGAATGGGAATATATGAAGAGAAACAGCTCTGCAGGCACCAGGGTCAGTGCAGGAGGAGGGCAGGAGGTGCTCCAGAACACGGTGAGGCAGGCTGTTTCCTTGCAGCCCATGGAGATCAATGGCAGAGCAGACCCAGTCAGGGTCAACCCACCACACAAGGCCTTAAGAGGTGATAGGCAACAAGGAATCATTGCAGAGAGTGTGCTCCTGATTTGAAGTCTTAAACATACTCTAAGAAACAAAATCTATCCACCCATCAATATGATTAAAAGACTGCAAGTTCCCTTAAACTCACCCAGCCACCTCATGAATCTGCTGGTTGGAAAAGCGAGGAAAACCGCAGTCTTTTATCACTTACTTCTTCAAACTAGCAATTTAAAAATAAGCATAAGCCCTTTTGCTGCTCCTGGGACATGCTAATGGGAGATATATCTGTGCAGTGAACAGGGAGAAAACTTCAAAGCCTTCTTCAGCAGGGGTCCTGAAAAGCCCAGGTCCATAGTACCTATCCTGTCGCCCACAGGCTACATGTCACCTCCCCTCCAGATGCAATTCCTCCAGCAGCCTCTGTGCCATCAGTTTTCCTGTGTCCCCTGTCATGCAAAAAGGGATCCAAGATACCTCCAGGATCTGTCACACTGTTCAGAAGTTATTGCACGACACGCCTCTTTCTGTACTAGGAGAGCCTGCAGACTGCTCTGATGTTGCTACCTTTCCCATTTCTCCTGGTTTGCACCAGCTTATTCTCCATTTTCAGAGCAGCAAAAATTCAAGCCATGCTCCATGGACACATCCTGCACCCCAGCAGATGGTTACAGCTCAGATGCCTGAGATGGGAGGACTTCCCCAGCTGGACCTCTCCCCTGGGTCTGCAGGTGATCCAGCAGACTGCGGGTTTAAATGGTTTCCATGAAGGATCCTTTAAGCATTCCCAGGTCAGGGGGGAGAAATAGCCTGACTCACCTGAAAGGAGAGAAGCCAAAGGGATTTAAGTGCATACTTATCATTAGGCATGCATGTAACGTTTTCCTGCATTAGAGCTTGGCTGACCAAAAGAAAAAAAGCAAATATTTACTGCAATGAAAACGTCAAATGCTTGTGGCTTCGCTTTTGCCTTTTTGCCTTGTTTTTTTGTTCATTCCAACCAATTAATAACCATGTAACTTTGCATTTTGGTTTTTGTGCAGAAGGTGGGGACATTCTGAGGCAGCTGAAGACAAAGTTTTGCCTTTTCTTCCATAAAAGAAAAAAACCTTAAAGCAGGGAGGAAATGAGGAAAAACCGTTCACCAGGGAAGTGCCAACCATATTTTTAAAGTCAGCATTAGCTTCACTTTGGCTCCAAACTTGCTTCAAAAAGACGTCAAGGTATCTCATTTCAAAAATGCACAAAGAAGTGGTGTGATTTTTTTTAAATTGCTACTTTCTGTTGTAATTTTTTGTTGACTTCACCACAAACCATTTCTGCTGACCTGAAACCCAATTTTTCAACAAATGCATTTATGTAAGCTTAAAAGAAAAAAAAGCAAGTCTAGTTCTTTAGCTTGTATTTGTGTAAAACCACTAATTTTTAGTTGTTAGCTTTCTACTAGAGATAATCACACTAAATAAAAGGTTGAATAAAATGATTCTTCTCACAGGTGTATCAGAAGACAGAAAGACCAATATAAGAAGACAGTGTATCAGAAAAGGAAAAATATAAAGCGTGTATAGATACAAACCACTAGAAATATTTGTAGAAACAGCACTGGCGTCAAGACTGGAATTGTGGCTCTACCAAACCCCTTTTTGCATTTAGGTTTCACATCTCTTGGCATTGCATATGTACTCCCTGTAATTGAAAAGCCTCAAATTAAGGACCCTAATTTTATCTGGAAGAGCTTGGAGTGACCTCAAGAACAAGTGCTCTTAGCTTGGAGCTTCTTTCCCTCTTAGTCCCCTGGGTAACCCGTCTCCAAGGCCTGAGGGATGGCTGATTCATTTCCTAATTAAATAATCCTGACTCATGAACACATCAGAAAACTTGCTTTGTGGCCTTCGACAGTTTATCTCTATAAAGGCAAATTTTATCAAAGAAATCATTTTCTGCAAATCATTCACATGGCATTACTCATGTTTGTCCCTTCCTCCCAGCCTCACAGAAGCAGCTCCAGTAATCTGTATTATTTTCATTGCCTTCCCCTGATACCTCCATCTATCTTGGCTGAGTGAACTTGCAACTTCATCTCATCTTCCTGCAGCAGCAGATCAAGACATAACTGCTTGTCCTGGCCAAGAGGAATGGTTTTACATACAATTTTCCTCTTTTTCTCTTGCAGACAACCTAAATGCCACTAATATCCCAGTCCGGGCTGGCTCTTTGCTTTCGGAGGGGTCTGATCAACAAGGAATAATGGATATGAGCACACGATTGGAAGGCAGAACCTTATTGATTGTATTCACCTCCATTGCTCGTGTTTGTATAACTCTGACTGGTCTCTCCTTCCATTCTGATCCTTTTCTTAAACCAACCAAACTACTTACAGGCATCTCTCATGCCCATGCATGTGGCCCTTTAAGCCACATGCAAAGCAAAGCACTGAAGAAAGATGAGCATGATAAAAATGCTGTTAAAGGTAATTTTAAAGTTGCTCAAACTTGTACACTTCTGGGCCCATGAGCAAGTACTTTCTTGGGTTACATCCAAAGGTGAGAAAACAGGTTTTGAGGGACATTTCCAAGCAACAGATAAATGTCCAAACACCTGGTATTGCAATCCCCTACTCCCCCCAAACCCTGGTGTGTTTCTGTACATTTATATCTGGTTGCTTAGCAGGGAAATGCTCTTTCTGAGCTGTCTACACTGTCTATTTTCTTCTGACATAAATATGAATTAAAGTAATGGCCCAGTATGATCTTCCCAGGAAAAAGTGCAGATTACATCAATGTGACCCATTAAAGCAAACTTAAATACCCACTGATGGTTCATTATTGCAAGTTACTTTCCTTCCTGATGTAGAATTTATTCAATATATTGGAGAAAAAAAAATGTCTCCAGGAAGGCATTGCCTGTGCACTGCATTAATAAGAAGGGACAAAGCAAGGGATGGGTTTGACAAGTTGGAAGAGGAGTCTCCATTTTCCCAACCCCATTGGATGAATTAAAATACCCCTCCTGAAGGGTATGTAGGCCAAAGGGAAGATTATAACTAACAAATTTCCGAAGGAGCAAGGACATTCTTATCATATGCAGCAAAATATCATGCTGTGTGATACATGAGAAGACGACACAGGTAAAATACAGTGCCTGCCTGAAAATGCTCAGACACCCAAGAAACCTGAAGGCAAACCCATCACCTGTTGTGTGTAATCCATATAGCAACCTGCATAGGACTGTATTTGGGAGCAGTGGATAACCACTTATGGGAAAGGAATGGTGCTCCCACGTCCCAGCAGTGAAGGGACTTCCCAGACAGAAGCGGCCAGTGGCTCATGTGTGATTCATACATGATATCAGATGTTACCACCTATTTAGCCAGTAGGTTTGTGGATGCCTTTTTAATACTTTTACCCCACTGCAAGGCAAGAAACAGCGTGCTGAGTTGCAAACTGGATTTAGTTGCAAAAGGGAGGGTGGAGGGCTCCCCAAAGCACTGCTGTTCATTCCTTCCCCATCTCCTGAGCAGAAAGCAGTAACAGAAGAAAGCTGTGAGGCTCTTCCAGCTCAGGGGAGATGGGACTTCATGAGCTGTAAAAAAGCCTCTGTCTCCCTTTATTTTACACTTTGCCTCTGCAACCTGAATCTGAGTTTATAAACATTTTTGCTGTGAATCCAGTCTAGAGGGATTTTTCTTCTTTGCACCTATATGATTCAATAATAATAATAAAAACAACCAAACAAAAAACAAAACAAACCAAACAAAACAAAAAGTAAACAAACAAACAAAGAAAACCACAACCGTCTGGAGAAAGAGGAGCTTGTGCTATGGAAATTAAAACTTCTCAAATCCAAGGCTGAGAGAACACGTATACTTAATGGCTTTTTTCCCTTGCAGGCAGCACAGGGCCAAAGATATATATCCAATAGTCAACTGCCAGCTGATGGCTCTGAGCTATACTGGTTAACCATCCTACGAACGGTCACACCAAAGACTGATTTTAGCTAACTTCCAGTTCATGCCACCTTGCGCTCAGGAACAATCACAGCCAAGGAAACCAATGCAGGGCAAGAAGTGAGGAGGCTGCAACCATACCACTGGGTCCTGTCACAGTGCAAAGCCCAGAAGCATCACTGGAGATCAGCAAACTCTAAAGGGACAAGCAGAGCACAGGGAACCTGCATCCCTCCCACACTCCCTCTATCTCCTCTACCTTCAACTGGGGAGGGCAAAGCAGCAAACAGCACTGCCAGCTTAGAAGGAGAATCCTTCATTCACAGCCTGGCACATCACCTTGCCCATTGCAGCAGGCTAATTGTCTCCTGCACTCCCTGGGATCCACAGACCTCCCAGAGACAACCCTGCACTCATAAAGTTAGGAGTGAGACATGCTACGGAGCCTGTGCTACACAAACCCTTCCCTTAATAAGATGGCCCTTGCACTCCAAAATCTGCCCCAAAGGGCCAACAGGTTTCTGTGGATACCTCTCATGCTACATATATCAGAGGGTTCCCAGGGAAGAGAACCTTGAATCATTCAGAGTCCAGGCAGCTTGTGGGCTGCAGCTGCAAGGTGAGAAGTGGCATATCTTCCATTCTGTTAATTCATGATATTGACAAAACATAAAATATTAATGCCAGAGAATACAGAGTTCTCTTTCAAGAGATTGATTTGCAAAGGTTGGCAGTGGGTCCTCTGCCGTACAGAACAGGTCAGGCAAAAAGCCTTCAGTGTCAGGCAGAGGGTTTTGTGCCAAGAGGCAAGGCTTGCCTTTTCCCTCCTCAGCCTATGGGTTCCTGCTTGCAGGGGCTTTGCACTGTGCCCGCCCCGGCTTCAACAGGCTCCCAGAACATCATGGGTTGGAGGGGCCTCAGAATGTCATCTCTTCCCACTGGCCCAAAGCAGGCAATCCTTTTCAAGCCAATCTGCCAACACCTCCCTCAGATGACACCCCATGCTGTCACACTCTTCCTCCCCATCAGCACCCACTGGGAAACAGGGGACACCTGGCCAGGGGCATAGAGTGTAGGGAGCCAAGATCAAATTGAAGCCTTCCTTTTTTTCCCCCAGACAATTCCAGTTGTGTCAGCTGCTTTATTTGCTCCAGCTTCCTTCCAACTTTCTGTATTCTTCATGCATCTAATTAATGATTCATTAATATTCTTGGAGCAGAATTCTCTTCCCATCTATAAAGTGGACGTGCCAATTCTTCGCCCTAATTTTAAACAACATATTTTGTTTAAGCTTTCTGCAGAGAAAACAGCTTGATACCAAAGACTTTTCTGTCTCTTCACAAGACAATTATTGAGAAAGTTATCAGCAAATCTTAACGCACCTTCATCTGTGAGGAGGATTTCTCACACCACTGCTACACAGTCCACCCACCTATAGATGCACATAGGACTACAATCAATACATGTTAATTAAGCTGTAGCCCACTCCAATTAAAACTATAGGCTCTGAAGGACAGACATTTATTTTTGTCAGTAAATTAATTTAAGCATTCATTAATTTTAACTTTAATTTTTTAATTATATAGCACTTTAATGATAAATAATTCCTCTCATTACAGGGGAAACATATGGAAGAGAAAGATAAAATGGGAGAGACTTGGACCCAGTGAGGAATATGTTCTACCGCACTTCCTTCTCTTTCGACACATCAGCAACCCCATTTATGTCAGCAAACTGGGCTCTTTTGAAAATTTGGCTGGCGAGTGCAGTGCCGAAATAAGAACAGAGATTCTTTGAGTATCTCACCTCCTTCTCTGCTGGGAACATGAAAGCTCGGCTGTGAAATCTGTGTTTTAGAATAGCTAAAACTTTGTACATGCTACCAAAATAAACACTTTTTCTATGGAAATAAAAATATTACCATGTTAACAGTTTCTTTAATTTATATAGAAAAGGGGAGGTTGTTTTATAGCTTTCCCTTAACCCTTTCTGCACTTATCCCAGGCAGAGAACACCGACTTTTAAAGTGAGGTTTGCGCAGTGTCCTGAGCTCAGAGCTAAAACTTTCCCTGGCTTGGGTATGGCAGTTAACTAAATACGGAGCAGACCAGCAATATATTGGGCCTCATTCTCCCAGTAGACGCTGCACGGCAAATGATGTGGGCTGATCCGAAGAAGGGCTTTTTCTTAACCCTCAATGTCTTCATCCCAAAGGACTGCCCAACAGCTCACCTGTCGTGTCTATCACGCCTGTGCTGCGAATTTTCTCTGCCCTATCTCAGTGCAAAACTAAGCAAACATCCCAGTCTTTTCCTTCTGCGTGGAGCAGAATGCAAGGGTATCTTGCATCCTAAAATGCTCTCTCTGAGAGCTTTTCACACTGCCAAGCACATCCATAGAGTATTTCCCATAGCTGGGATGCTGTATAAATAGCAGCACTGCGTACCAAGACTCCTCCACACAGACATACAGTATCCTGCCTGGGACCTGTCAAATGCCAAAAATCAAAATAGATTAACTGAATAAATTATTCAGTGGAGAGTACCTTTACTCCTCAAGGGCTGCACTGGACTGGTAAGAATTGATCAGCTTCACAGCCGATGGTGGCAAACAAACAGCAAAACAAAGCTGTTCAGTGAATAGACTAACTGGCAAAAAAAAGAGCTACAAAAGCACCAGGTATAAGCCCCTGGGGAGCTTTAGACCTGCAGTGCAATTACAGCCTCTTCCTACCATATTTCTTCCCTTGAAACAACTTAGTCCTCTTCACAGCCTGGTTTTGCAGCTATCATCGCAAACCACTGATGCTGCTTTTTTAGGATACAGTACCTGGTACAAACTCCTGGGAGACAGAGAGACAGCCCCTCTCTGAGTCCCACTGCAGAGGTCTCATGGCAAGTATGATGCACAGGCACCATTAAGACAAACACGTCACCAGTGCCTTTTATCCAGCACAGCCCAACAAGGACCTCCAGAGATAACCCAGGACTCACCAAAACCAGGGAAGTCATAACTACTCACACACACTAAGCAGAGCAGAGCATCCCAGACTTTTCAGAGCCAAAATTCGCTTTTTTTCAACTCCTCTGCCTTTTGAGATACCCTGTCTCACACTGTGTCACCCTCCCACAGTGCCAAAATTAACTGTATTCCCTTTACTCGATCCATACCCTTCCCTCCCCATGGAGAACCATCCCTAGCACAGTGGCTTTGCTGAAGCTGAAGGGATTTCTCCTGCAAGGAGGAGCCCTGCTGCCTGCAATTCCATGTATCAGTATAAAAGCAAGCAGGAGATAACCCAGTGTTTGAGCAGGTAGGGATGCAGATCAACAGCTTGGAAAGCCTCTTAATCAGGAACATGAAGTACCTATGTAACAGAGAAGGTTCAGTCGAAAGGGGAATGAGGCAGCAAGAGAGAAATGTTGTTAAGATACTGCTTTACTAACAATCTTCTGTTTACTTAACTACTGTACATATTTGAGTGTTTAAAAAAAGTATTTCTCCCCATTTGTCTATTAGTTCTTCTTCCATCCAGCTGCGCTGCTGAATTCCCATATTTATGACATCAGTGCACGTTGCTATAGAGATAATTAATTAATGCAGCATAATAAAGTCAGCTATTTTATTACTTTGCAAGTTAACACAGGACTGGAAACAGAATGGGGAGGACAGAAAACCATACTTCTAAAAAGCAGTACTTCTAACCATCCTTCAAGCACTGAAAGAATGAGCTGGGCCTGAAAATCATTTCCAAAGTACATGAAATGTGCTGCATTTAGTATAATCACTGTCATTAGGAACCCAGACAAGAATGAGAAAAACAGCAATAAAGATGAATGAAGGTTCAACCAAACAATTGCAGATGGAGGAAAGAGTTCCCCAAGCACCCAGCAAAACTCTTCCTCTCAACCTGGCAAAAATGTACCAGCTCACCAGGTACTTGGCCAAAGATAATGCAAGCTATGATGTCCTCTAGGACATCTGGCTAATCCCAGATGCACAGGGCATTTTTCTAAGAGCTCTCCAATACTGGCCACTCCAAAAATCATCTTTCCAGGGGCATCTGTCTTCTATTGAAGAGAAGCTGAAGGCAGCTTAAGAGCAGTTCCTTCTTTAGGGACCATCTGAGAAAGCTTGTTATGAGAAGAGGGTTCAGACAACCTCTTTGTATCCCAGAAGACTTGATGTCAAGCTCAGCTATAAGCCAGTGGCCTTCCCAACTGCTCACCTAAGCAAGATTTTCCTGCCTGTCACAGGTGGGCCACACAAGGGAGCAGAAGGTGAGACCAGACACTTTCACCTCTCTTATACATAGCTGCCTCCTGACAGTCATGTTGACATTTACAGCTGACAAGGACTTTGGTGACTTGTCAAGGTGTCCAAACAAAACAACTCTTTGATGACAGCTATAATTCCACCCAGCCCCTTGCCCTCCTACCGAGAACTAGGCCAAAAAAAAGATGTGGAGCACTCAAATAGGTGCCACAATTGCAGTTGGTTTCGTCTAACTTGACCCTTTTGTTACTTTAGAAAATTAAACCCAATCCCCTTCTTATTTTATTATTTGTCCTGTCCTAATTAGACTCTTCTTCTATAATTTGTAGTTCAGGGTCTCTGTTTCTGAGGTTAGAAATTAGAAAGCAGTACAAATGAAATGAGGTCACTTAACCCTCAGGATGCTACCATTCGTCAGCAAAGGTTGCACTGCACAGCATGAAGCAAAGGGGGAAACGTTTTAAAATAAAGACATCTGGAATAAGTGAGCAAAAGAGTGTGTTTGGGGACAAAAGTGACATTATCAAGCAATGTTTGCCATCCGTAACCATGAAGGCTTCATCATGTTGTGATATTTTCATGTTAATCTTCACTGTCATGTCATAGTTGAAGACACATGCACTTCTCCAAGAAAGGCCCAATGAAAAAACAATCAACCAAATTATTAAATAAGTTATAAGGATCATTTAGCAGAAAAGTCAGAAGGATGGAAAATATTGTCTCCCAATTTATGAGCCATCTCCAGAATACAGTTTTTCAATGAAAGCACAGAAAAGCGTGCAGCTTTTATGTCGCATTCATGTATAACAGAGTTGAGGAAAATTAGAACAAAAACAAACCCCCAAGTATTAAATGCATTATAATCTTTTTGGAGACTTCAGCATTAGCTACAAATTCTTTACAGGCTCAGCTACTTTCAATAGCATAAATTGCATGGAGTCGCTAAAATCCAGAGCTTATTGCGTACCATCTGCAAGCAGAGATAGTTTCTCTATTCCCAAGTCATAGCTGTTTTCCTGGCTGGCTGCTGCTTTGACCTGTTGAAAACTACTTCACATCTGCCTGCAACACACTCCCCTAGGACATGTGTCCACCCTAAAGGGTCAGTTTAGCTGCAGAAAGAAACTGGCAGAAGTCTGTTAGACAATTTTCATGAGAATTTAAATGGCAACATCCAAGCCATCGAAATATTTGCTTGATCCACACAAAAAATGGAGCGAAATCCACTCTTGCAACAACCAGCTGCTGCTGCATAGGTTTATAACTGGAATAAAAGAGAACACAATTTCCCTAAATCCAGACAACAACCCGGCCCAGATAGCAGAGGCAAGAAATCATCTATAGCAAGAGTAACAATGGGCAATTTAGCTTGATTATGTCCTTGCAGATCTTCCTATTTATAACAGTTTGCATTATTTTGAATGGAAACTGTTTTTTTTCCTGTGCATCAGCTCTTGCAAACAAAAGTTGTCATTAGTTCCTGATTAAAAGAGGCTTTAAATAAAGAGTGGAAACAAGCCCAAACAAAGAAGTGCTGCTGCATCCCAGTCCTGTTGTGTCAGACTGACTGCTGCAAATGTCATTTTTATTTACTGGTTTGAGTCCACTAAGCTTTTTCTTGTGCAAGAGGTAAAACTGGGAATACTGGGCCAGATGGGAGAAAAGTACAACAGAGGAGAAGAGGTAAACAAATAAACAACCATGGGCCCACGTGTCCAGGCGGGTCCTGATAGTTCATACCAGCAACACACATGCAAATTTGCCCACAGACACAGCAAATGAAATCAGCTTCACTAGTGAAAGCCTGACCTTTTCCATCTTCCCCCCAGCAGAAATCAGGCTTCAAAGGGGACCAAAAGAGGGCTAGAAATAGCAAAGATAATAAAATCAGTCATCAGAAGTGCAGAAGACTGAAGGGCAGAGACAGGCAGGTGAAAGGACAACCTTAGGAAAACCCGAAATATTGTAAACCATCCTTTATTGCCAAAATACCATGAGACATAATCTATCCCACTAGAATACTGGCAACAGAGGATGTGAGCACGTGAAGCCAGGAGGCCCATTTTGATGCCAAGAGAAGGAGCCTACTCTGCTTTATGCATTAAATGGCTCATTTTGGCACACGTTTGCTGTGTATTCTTTTAGCGGAACAGAAGTCCCCTCTAGCAAGGTGCGGGCAGGCACTAAACAAGGTTACTTTGAATTTTCCAGTCTTGATGGCATCCAGACCACAGGAAATGGCACTGATTATTTTAAGTCACAGGTTCCTAACCCCAGTGACGGCTGAGCCACAGCCTTTAGGGGATGTCTGCACTGCACAGCCACTGATTCCTCTGACTAATGGAGAACCCAAGCCAACACAAACCTTTGCCAACCACATCAGCACAGGGCACTGCCTGGGTTATTTAGCCCCTGCTTTATTAGCCGGGATGAGCACCACTGCGACATGACATAGCAGCAGCTGAGCATAGGATGACAATTAGCTCTGCAGGTACACCAGCTTGTTTAGTTCAGTCCCCAGTAGGTTCAAATTTCATAGATTTATCTTTTAGTCAAGGTGATGGGAAAAGGGGTAGACAGGAGGAGACCCTCTGCCTTAGTATTCTTCCTCACTGTTACATATGGTACACTGCCTACGCTGGGCAGGCTATTGACTTGCTGGTGAGCAAAAAACTGCTCACAGCTGCTCTTTCAAACCCCACCACCAAGGCCACACTAATGCACCACTCCATACTGCCTTCCAAACCCAAACAGCACAGGTACTCAACCCTTGTCCAATTCTCGAGGGTGGAAAAAGCCAACTTCAATAAATGCAAAGCAATTCCATTCAACTCCACCTTTTAAATGAAATACTTAATTAACTCTACTGGCACTTCCTTCGCTCTAACCTGCTTGCGTTTCCATGCCATCAAGGTTAGGAAAACACCTCCCTTTGCACAGGGAGCCCTGTTTCACTAACCAGAGATGGGGCCCTCAGGCGAAAAGCCTGGCCTCAGACATAAAGTGCTTGTCCTTCAGAAACCTGCGCCCAGCTGGTAAGTTTTTTATTGCTCTGGCTAATCCTCACTCAAACTCCAACCCAGTACCCTGGCAGGGCTCTGGCTTTTGAGTAGAAGAGAAGAAATCAAGTTCCCACCCCACTACAACCAACATACAGAATCAGTAATGCTAAAGTCTCCAAAACCAGAGAAAGAACACAAAAAAAGGTGGGGGTGGAGAGAGAACAACCAAAACCAGATGTTTCTAAGCAGCTGGCATCTCTGTTTCTCCCAAGATGCTGATGAACTCAAACTCTGTGGCTTGACAGACCCCCATTGGCCGCCCTCTTCCTCTTAACAGAAAATTCAAATCAGCTGTGCTGGATTTAATCATCTTCTCCCCTTTTAAATAAGAAACTGTGGGAAGGAGAGGAAAAGGATTTATTCATGTCACTAACTGTCGGGGAAAAAAAAAAAATGTTTACTGTGCTAAAATAACCTGGGCTCTTGAGATGCAAGAAATGAAAAATAAGTGAAAAAGAAAACACCCAGGAGAAAGGGAACTGCGAGAACATAAGCTCTGAACATGAGGAACATGGACATGCTCAGGTAGACATTGAGATGGGACATACATGAGGTCTTCCAGCAGATATTCATAGGAAAACAGTGAAAGCAGAGCAGCAGGGAAAAGAGGAGCGCCTTCTTGGTTTAGTTCAGCTGTTTGAGCTGAGCTCTGCTTTTTGGACAGAGCTGAGAACATACATTTTATTAAGCAGAGTATTGTGAGACTTGCACCAAACCACAGCACTAGCTCAACGGTCTGCACAGCAGCTCCCCCAGGCCTGGCCTGTGGCCCTCCATGGGGTAGCAGATCTCACTATCCTAGGCTGTACACAGGGTTAAAAAAACACCTCAGTAGCAGGACTGCAAGGTGCTCCTCCTGCCAGAGACAGCACAGGGGATGCAAGAGGCCCTGGAAGTAACAGAACCTCAATGTACCATTAAAAACAAAGACTTTGGAGCACTACTAAAACGTATCTCCAGCTCTGTCACACAAGGCATGAACTGCAGAGTTCCTTGCAACAGAGTATGCAGCGGGCCCTTAAAAGAAATGTTTAAGCAAACTGGCAGAAGTCCACCAAAGACTATTAAACACAAAGCTACAGATTAACTTCCAGCTCTGGAAGCCCTGAAGCTGCATGCCCCATGCATATAAATGCCCCAGACTGGGAAGGAGCAGGACAACGGCACAGGATCTTTCTCAGTCATCAGATGCTGCCTCTTGCTGGAGTCCGACCAGTGCTGGAGCACAGCCAATGTTTTGTATCTGCTATAGGTAAAATTGCTGATGGCCGCATTTCAGTGGTGCAGCGGCCGCGAGGCTGCTGCAGAGTCTCCAGAAGCATGGCCCCTTGATGGGGACCCATGAAAAGCTATACCCACCCATATCTAGGACCCCTTCATTACCTGCAGCAGGTAACTGGGGAAAAACATAGAGGGGACCCTACTCTTCAAGACACATTACAATTATAGCACTACAACGGTGCATTAAAATTGATAATGTTACCATTCTGCACAGAAGTAAGGATCACTTTGCTGGAGAATGGCTTTGAAGTCAGCCTTTCCGGAGTGGACATACTGGATTCTTTCAGGGTGATGAATGACTTGCAGTGAAAATATCCCAGCTCCCCTCCAATTCATTTCAGTCTCCTCATGCAACCCAGCCTGCCTCCTTTCTCTCCCACAAGTTTCCAGTCTTTCATACTAATAGCCACAGCTAGAATCTTGTACAGGATATTTTCTGGTGTTTTCAAGCAAGTTCCCAACCTTTTGAAGCTCTCCTGTGCGTTAGCTGTTATTTCTCGGCCTGGGAGACACTCTGCTGGTGGGATCTAACAGCACAGTGAAGGCGCAGTGGGAGCCAAACCAGCCTCTCTAGATAAATCAGTGCAAAGCCACGGTGAGGGTAACCTTATCATGGATAATATTTACACAGCTGAATCCAGTAACAAATTGTTTTCCACTAAAGACTGTGCCTTTCATTGCAGTTCTTAGGGGACAAAGATGGAAGGAGATTCTCTCCAGTCAGAATTAAATCAGGACAAGTATTACAAGAAAATGAACTGAGCAGCTGCACAATATCCTTTGATAGTCCAGATCTGAGATGTGGAGGCAGCTGAACCACCACGATTCAGAAAGAGCTGAAGGGCAGGCTGGCCACCCGCTGCTCAGACTGCTTGCGGATCACAAGGAAGCTGGGCATGCAGGATGCTCCGTCTGGGCAGCAGTAAGCGCAAGCATATCAAGAGCAAGCATAAGAACTGGGAACCACGGGGAAGCAATTACTCTGTGACAACGGATGCCTCATAACTTATTCCAGCAGCAGGATGTCATTCCAGCTCCACCTGCAGGAATTTCTGCAGGTGAGAAAGCCTTGAAGGTTAGATGTGATAGGCATTGCCCAGGGAGGTGTGAGGACTAGGTTGAGACTGGTGGGGAGAAGCAGGCTACAGGTTAGAAAAGTGAGGAAGGTGGTGAGTTTTGGGGCTGCATAAAAATACTTTTAAATAGCTTGGAGGGTCAAGAGGCTTGGGTTCCTTGGTAAAATTCCATAGGGAATTCTAGCTTCTCAAGAGTGCCTTCTAGCAACCTTCAGTAATTCTCTGCTCCAGCCTATACTTTCAGTCTTCAGTCTTTCTGCGCGGTTCAGCAGCAGTTTCCAGAAGGAATATTTTCTGAAACTGAATTTTACAGGAATATTAGAGAACATTTTCAAAATGCAATTTGAATTGACAGAAGGGGGCATTAATGATACAAATGCCATTCCAAAAAAAGTTACTCCTCTAAATCAGAGAACACATGATTGGTATGTCCTTGCAAAATTAGTCACCTTTCTAATTACAGGTTTTGAGTATTAGAAGCTGACAGTGCTTTGGAATCTACAGGCAAAAATCACTGTTTTGCAAATAATCACAAATGGGAGCATGTGGAAACTGTGGTCATCTTCAGGATGTTTGTGTGGAAACTGTGGTCATCTTCAGGATGTTTGTGTGGAAACTGTGGTCATCTTCAGGATGTTTCATCTAGAGAGAATAAAAAAAATTCATCACATAAACTGAAACAAGGTACTTGCCCTGCAAACACACCAACAGTCTAGAGGAACAAACTAACTGCAGAAAGTGCGCATCTGGCTTCCCCCTTCCACACAGAGCAACCTTCCCTTATTTCCCGACAGAAAAGAAACTAAACTGGAATTCATTGCCCAGTAGGAACAGCTCCTGCAGGAGGCTTCTTCCCATCACACAAGAGTACAGCTCTGAGAGAAGTCAGTTCCCATGGCAGAGCTACAAATCTCTATCTTCAGAATGCATCAGAGGTGGCAGATAAGCTTTTGGCTTTGAACTGGAGACAAAACCCAAAGAGGTAAGTGAGCAACCCATGGTGAGGTTGGGCATCAGTTAAGCCTCAAGCAACCTGACATGTTTTGGGCATCAAGCTCAGGCTAAAAGAAGAAGCAACACAACTGGTTCATAAGTAACCCATCCTACTGAATGTGGAACACTGTTAGGAGGTACAAAAAAGACTTTCAGTGCTTCCCCAACAACAGTAAAAGCCTCAAACTTATCTGATGATGGGGGCAGAAGGATGGATAAGACAGGGACCTTCAAACCTGCACAATTAAAATATATCTATATTTTAGTGGTAGCTATGCAGCACCAACAGCAACAAGGAAATATATAAGGACTTTATGGCTCTCAGGATAAATCCCTGCAGATAAAAGACAGCAAAACAGGACCTGAAGTATGAGAGACAGGAGTCCATAGCATGGATCGCCAGTCCCAGAGCAAGCATAAGGCATGAAGGGAAGAAGCTACATGCAAGAAATGAAGAAAACTGTGACCTTGAGCTGAGAACACATTTGTAATAGATCTATAAAGACGTCAATCCCCTATTTATATAGTGGATAAATACCTGTGCAGCTACCCAGGAAGCCATGCATAAAAAAATTCTTCACCAAGCTCTGGAGAAAACTCCACACCAGAGACTGTTTCCATCTCCATATCAATCCACTGCAAAGCTGTACTAAATGCCTCTTTTCCTCCCCACAGCTTACAATAGAAGGCCTAAATGCTGTGCATTTTATCTAAATTATCTGCACTTGCTGGGCCTGGATTTAGCTATGCGGACAGCGACCAGGGAAGCCAAAAAAAAAGAGGAAAAATCCCATACAGCTTATTCAAAGGCTGGAAATGTCTCACAGACCTGGTTGTTACAGGGTGATTTTCTTGCATCTTTCTTCAAACAGGAGAAGAACTAGAGCTCTAAAGTGGCAGCCAGACTGACCAAGAAAAACATTTGGTGGAAAAGCAAAAAAGACTGAGGGCCAGGGTAGTAGGCGCTGGGCAAAACCAATAGCATCCTAAATTGGATTGGTTTTATCAGCTTTATAAAACAAATATAGGCTTACAAAGAGACTCCAGAGAGCACTGGTGATTCAGAGTTAGAAACAAGCCTTTTACCATACACTGGCTTCGCAGAGATCTCAGAAAATGGTGGTAGCAAGAACTTATAGAACATTAACACGTCTGTGTCCCCTCACTGCATGGACAGGCTGAAGAGGATTTCCACAGATGCTGCCATCACAGGTTGTTCATAGTACTGGCCTTTCAAAGAAGAGGGAGATGCATTTTCCTCTTTCCAGGTTGGAAATGACCAGCAGTTTCGGTGTTCCCATTAAGAGAAGCTAGTGAAGCATGAAGAGCTAACCTTTTCCCTCTGATGCCAATATACCAACAAATTGATATTATCCTCCTTAAGTAATGAAGTATCCTTAAGTAGCCAGGATTAATGCAGGCTCAGCTCAAAAGGCCAAGCAGGCTTTCGACCAAACAGTACTCATGAAAATTAAGGCACAGGCTGAGATGGTTTAAATTTCCTCTGGGAACCTGTGCCAAACCATTCCTGTTAGACAAGCACCTCTGAACGCCCTTGAAAAGCCAACAAGAAGCATCAGGCACAGACACAAGCTCAGATTCATGCAGTTTGCATTTCCTGCCCATACCTTCCCAGCTTGCTTCTTGCTCTCCAATGTTTTCTATTCTCCAACCCCCAGGAGGGGACAGGGTGATCCCTCCAACCGAATCACAGCCCACAACCACTAGGACAGCTCTGAAAAATGACAGCATTAATGACATGAGTTTTCAGAAAGCATCAGCTCAATGCCACAAAAAGCATTGAGAGACCTCTCCCTACATTTACTCCTTTAGTATTTCAGAAGCATTGACTGGTGGCAGACGCAAAAAAAAAGAAAAAGCCAAAAGGTACTTTACAAGGGCAGAACCACTTCTGGGAGAGCCTCCTGGGGAAACCCCAACCAACACCCAAAAACTACCTGCTCCCTGCTCAGTTCCAGCACAGATCCACCAAGAGCTTAGTTCCCCTTTGAATGGGTTCAGAGAGGTGTAGATATCTGCCAGAACAGTGGTTCACAAACTCTCATCACCCTCCTTGGGCCTCCCCATCCAAATAAACACACACAATTACAAAGAATCAATTAAAACCAGCAGGGGCAAAAGAGAAGGTGCAATTCCATCCAGTATTAAATTTCTCTGTCCCAAGGCACTTTTTTGTGTGTGTGGATCAGTACCTATTGCCTGGGAGCAATGGTAAAACTACTTATTAAACTTTAAAGGGGGAGTGTCTTTGAACCAGAGGAGAGGCACAGCAGGAAAGAGATGCATTATTTAAAGGAGGGTTTGTGGTTTCCATCCCAGCACCCACCATGAGATTGCCAGGCAAAGCACGGTACTACAGAGTCAAAATCCAAGCGCCCCAAGATGAACATTACATGGTAATGTATGCTGAAATAATTCATTTATTGCATCTTCTGATTGTAACTTTAGCAAGGAACAAGTTTTACAGTGAATATTTTGGAGAACTGCAATGAGGTTTTTTTTATGGCATGCCAAGAATTCACGGGAGACTGAGCCTCACCTAAGTTTACTTCTTCCATCAGGCGACTAAAGCGATTTTTCACATAAAATTACCTATCACATGGTGCCTATAAAAAGATGCAGCTGTAAACATCCCAGTTTTAACCTCACAGCTGAATGACACTATCAGAAGGAGCAAAAAATTCCTACAGAAAATGGCTAACCACAATACATTTTACATCTGTCTGTAAAGCTCTTCCTTCAGTGCTGTGTTATCATGTATGCTCCAGCCCCCTGCCTGATGCTCAAGCAGGGCTGTGCTGTTGATGTGGAGCATGCACTGCCAGGGAGGCACTGTGTGTATCTGCCTATCATTTAAAGTCAACATTTTGCACTTTCCTTTACGTCAAAGAAGAATTAACCTTGCAGGCAGGAGACTGGGGGGAATAGGGGATGACACCAAAACCAAAAAACACCATGGGCCATCTCCTGCAGTGTTGACAGAATAGTTTTCCTTTGCAAGCAAATGAAAGCTGAACTTAAATGTCAAATATTCATTTAGCAGCATTAAACCAGCTTCCCCTCCCCTATTTGCCCTCTCAGGCATTTTTTTTTGCCTTTAGGTGGGCTCATGAGTGCATGTGTACAGCCATTTTTGTTCCCTGGATTATCCCCTGAACTCCTCTGACCCACCAGTTGACAGGGTTGCCTGTTCTAGGCAATATAATATAAAAAAATAGAATTGGACTTCCAAAAAGGCTCCAATTCAGGGAAATCCATTATCATTAATGGCAAGCCTCCCAGAATCTGTTCTTCATTTCTTTTTCATTTTAAAATGTCAATGCATGTTGTCAGAATGCAATTGTTTTCCTTAATCATCCACAGCAGTGAAGTAGAAAGTACTCATCTTTGTGGTGCGGAAAAGTCACTTACTTTATTCATACCACACTCAATTTCGAAAGGATGCTTTCCAGATTGGTTTTACCCTCATGAATCAAGGCTTGTACACTTACCTTCTGCACACGTCTGTGTGAGCAATAAAGATCCACCCACGGGGAAATTCAGGTTTCTTTGCTAGGGTTGCCTCTAAAGGAAAGACAGTATAAGGATACGTGTTAGAAGGTGTCAGAGAACCCTTAAGGGAAATCCATCTAGAAAACATGGTATCCTCTTACTTTAAGCTAGAGAACTAGAAAAAGAACTGGAGCATTGTTGTCATCTCAATTTGCAACGAAGGCGGGAAGGCGAACTGCAGAACACGGGTCAGGTCCATTATCACTTCTGGAGAGTTGTTGCTCAGTGTAACAGCCACACACAAACTTTTTGGTAATTGTTGTTTTTTTTTTATTCCCCAGCAATCACAAAGAAAAGCCGCTGAAAGGTGAGGGCAACAGACTTCTTAAAGAGCTGTTGACAACTCCCAGGAAACTTTTACATTTCAAATGCATTCTGCCCACATTTCCTATATTTTGTGGTTCTCAAGTTCCTCAATTTAGCACACAAAGCTATTTGCATGAAAATAGCATCTTGAGAGTTTCTTATGGAAGACTTACAATGCCTTTCTTTAAAAAAACACTACATAATTGTAGAATTACATGTTGAACGTCTCAGGTAGCTGAGGTAAGAGGAGAATGAAGCACAAAACTGATTGCAAACATTTTTCTTTCATTTTAGATCCCATCAAGTTCTCATTCTCTGGCTGCCACTCACAATGGCACTCCTGGATACATTAATCTACTGCCATTATCATTCTCTAAAGGCAAGGAGTGCTTTTATTAAACCAAAGACACATTAATTCAATAGTTTGGCTGTCCGTGTTTCTAAAAATACAAATCAGCTTCCTCTTGACCTGCAGATAGAAAATTCCATAATGATGTATTTTTCGACTAAACCTACTCCCAAAGAAAGATAAAACATCCCACCTGGTAAGCACAAACCCACTCCCAAAAAAAGGTAAAATGTCCCTCCTGGTAAGCACCCCTTTCCCAAAGTCCCAGAGAAATGGCTAGAAGCTACAATGCACCTGACAGGCCAGCAAAGTGCTAGCCAAGAGATTAAATCTATTCCTAAATAAGATGGTCCTACACAAATCCACCAGACTATGAACTCTACCAAGACTTAGATTTGTCATGGAAAAGTGTTATGTAAGTGAAGAGATAATCTTTTGGGTAGCTAGCAACCATCTCACTTAAGATGCTACACTTCCAATCAACATCTAAAATTGCACCAGACAGTAATCAGGACAGTTAGCATTTCAACGTGCTCCAGAGGAATAAAAGCCAAAGTGATGTGTTTACCCAATTTTATACCTGCTGGTGTCTCAGAATGTGTATTGAGTAGTCTCACAAAGAGATTGCTCCCAGTGCTGGATGTTGGGATAAGCAGAGACAGGTCACAGCTCCCAGTGTGCTTAAGTTTCTGTGCCTGTGCAACAGCTTTAGACAACAAAAGTTCCCTAGACCCTCCTGGACTCCACATTTTCTCAGATTGCCCACAGATACAGGGGGCTGGAGCAAAGGCCTTGGATCTGCCAGCCCCACCTGTCTATATCAAAAAGCAAGGATTTTCTGGCCAAATCTGTATCACACAGATGATTACACTGGTAAAACATCCACTTGCATTAGGTAGTTGAAACAGCAGAACTGAAGGAGAAATACCAACTATGTGCCTTAGACAGCTATAAACTCCAGCAAAGACAACTGCAGCCATTTCCCTATACACGGCTCTGCCACTGTCAGTGGCTGGGTGAATCAATTGCAGCTACTTGGGTGATCTCAGAGCAGTTATAAGAGGTGAGAGGAGACAGAGCGTGATGTAGTTTACCTAGCTGAAGTCTATATAGCTTTTATCACCCATGAAGCAGATGAGGGTGTTATTTCAATGGCCCATGACTCACCGAATCACAATGCTGGATTTCCACAAAAATGCCAAGGAAGACAAAGGCAACCACTACAGATGAGGGACTACATTATGGAAAAACTCTGGAGACACCCTATAGTCTGTTTCGTGTCTCAGGTAGGTCACAAGCACCTTTCCACAGCAGCCTGCTCAGAGCAAGATTCTCATGCACTCCTGCCTACTTCGACCTGGATCTTAGAGCCATTCACACACCCAGATACCAGAAGCCACTCTATTAAATGTCATACCAATTTTGGGCATTTTACAAGCATTCTGCTTGCTGAATTCCCGAATAGAGCACATTTCTGCTTCAAAATTGCTAGTAAGGCAACATTTCTTGCATAGAAAACTTGAAGTTAAATGGAAAAATCACTGCTGGAAGGTAAATCTTAATCAGCCATTTACTCACTTGACCAGATGCTTTGAGAGAATTTGAGAGACATTAACAGCATGTTTTAGATACCCCATTGGAATGTGACCTGCCACAGGCTTGGAGAGATCCTAGCAAGGGAGAACTGACAAGACTATAATCAATATTCTCTCTTTCAAAAGCAACCATCACCTTCAAGATCATTAGAAAGTTATAAGAAAGAATTACTGCCACCACCTTTTAGGGCGGATCACAGGAATTGAGTATGTTGTTAGGCATCAGTAAAGGAAAAGGAATCAAAGAAAAGAGAGTTCCAGAAGGAAGTATAAATAGCATTTACTTCAAAAGTGGAAGGTTATAGGTAATTTGCAATAGTTATGTATATAATGCATAACTATGCAAATAATGCATAACTAATACATTGTGATTTATTAGTTAATATTGCTAGAGTATTCAAAATCCTTAAAACATTTTAAGATCTGGCCTTACTGTCCTTTGATCTACAAGATGTCCTTTGATCTACAAATTTTGCTCTACACAAATACCCCTGAACAAGACCCTGGAGTTTGTTCTGAACAGGTACCAGAGGCTTTACAAATCACTATGAGTGCTCAGATCCTTTGTTTCATTCCTCACCAAAAATCATCTACACACATCTTCAACATCATAGAACAGCAGAAACCTGGGGTAAAAAAGAAAAAGTAGAAATTAAAAAAAAAGCAAATCACTTGAAATAAAGCCAGGCAGCCTCCTGGCTTTTCTTAATGGACAACCCAGCTTCAACACTGCTTTCTTTCAACAGCATCCCCAAGATCATCTCGGAAAATGGCACATAGGAAGAACTTCTTTTTGCATGAACAAATGGCAAATTCTCGTGATGGCTGGGACTATTCAGCACATCATCACAGAAAGCCATTTAAAAAAGTTACAAGGTCACCTCTAAGCAACTCTTGAGTAGCTATTCTCACGCAAATGTTTGTGTAAATGTAAGAAAAACACCACCAACAAGAAATATACTGAAAAGTTAAAAGAAATAATTTAAAAATCACTGCAAGTAGAGGAGCTCTCCCACAAAACAGTTGATTTCTGACTGCTATTTCAAAGGCAGGAAGAAAAGTCATATTAGAAAGATGAGAAGGTACCAAAACACAAGGTCGGCAATAATGTGACTCCAAGGTATTATTGAATTCAGTCAAGGTTAATCAGAGAAGCCAAGTTTTTACACCTTGGTGCTTTCAGCAGGTGCCTAAAAATGATCCAAGGATCCAGCCCAAGAAACATTAGATTCTCTCATTTCTTCCTTACAAAGAAGTATTTGCAAGACCCTGGTTAATTAAACTAATAAACCACAAGTGAAAGCCTGGCCTTGTGCCACATTTTTACTAGCACGTTGTGCAGGGGTGCTGCATTAGCAGCTGTTACTGTGTCACAGGAGCACAGGGGAGACAAGAACGGAGAACAGAGAAGGAGAAGTAGCAGAAAGAAAGAGACAAACCAACTGATTTTCAATTAACAGCTGAAATAAAAATGAAGTGCATTTAGTGCTCAGCCTTCAAAGTGCCAATACTCTTAAATAACACAGATACCTGGCTGTTCTATAGCCATATTAAATCAACTTCATTTGTTTTAAGCAAAGGCGAGCCGTACTTATTTAACAAGTACTGCTTCAGGCACGACTCAACATGCAGGGAGAAATCCTTTCAGAACAAAGAAAAATGTCTCAGAGGGATGCTGGGAGAAGAAATATTTCTTTGGACAAGAACTCATGCAACACAGCAGCTTCTGGCCAGGCTGGGAGCATTTGAAGATGGTTTGGATCATCTGCTTCTGCTCAGGCTGGGGTACGACTTACATTGTCCCATGAAGGTATCTTGATGTCCCCAGACATTAAAGCAGCTGGTAAGGGGTGAGATCACAGGGTCCTGGAAGAAGAAGCAGATACCTCAAAAAGGTGGTCTCACAGTCAGGACAACTTAAATATCCTCATCAGTTACCCCATTCTCCCTAGTGTCATCAGAAACTTTCTACCACCTTGATTTTAATTGAATGATGTAAGTATTATAACATATGATATAATATTATGCTATATTCTGATTCATTGGATGCAACATCCACAGGATACATGGTGGTGTGCATCTGACCCCAGGTTTTGAGGAAAGCTGAGCAAGTGATAGTAGCAATAGCCTCAATGATGGCTTAGAGGCTTACTACACACCAAGCTTGCCTGGGAGTCCTAGCTTTCCTTTTTCTTGGAAAAGAACCCAAGGATTGCACTTACCAAATGGGTCTGGAGGAGGGGCATACATCCTACATCCATGTTAAATGCAACCAAATCCTTCCAAATACCGTTGCAGTCCTTAGCCACTGAGGAGCAACATCACAGGTCACTTCTCACCTGTCCTGGTTATTTAGGACTGAGTGAAGATTCTGGAACTTCTTCACCATATTTAAAGTGCTCAGGGCTTCAAGTTTCATTAGTGGTAACTCCTGCCTGCCATTATCTTTTGCTTTAGTTTGTGTGTCCTGTTATCTTTGACCCATTTACTGTAAGATCCACTTCACTCCAATCCCCAACCCCTTGTCTTTGATACAACACACAACCAGTTCTTAGACGGAGCCTCTTTCCTTCTGCCAAAGAGCTCTCCAGCAACAGCTTTGTGTTACAGCCAAATCCATTCAAAAACCCCTTCATACACTTAGCCTGAATCTCTTTTTCAATCAGTTGCCGATTCTCCACATGCAAGTAACTCTTGTCCACACGTGACCAAGGCTCTCATGCTCTCAGTACAAAGCCTCTCAGCGCATTCAGAGTGGTGTTTACAAGCCAATGTGCATTAACCTTTCCTCTCAGAAACCTGAATACAGAGAGTAATGGTTATCCAAAAGGCCTAATAACCAGTTGAGAGCATGAGGCACAGCTAAGCCTTGCAGAGTGTTGAATTGCCTTCCTGGGATGGTTTGATGATGGACATAATCACAGAAGTATTTTGAAAGAGTACATCCTCATCTCTCTTAAAAGTACCCATTATCAGTAGCTAATTTTCTCTGTCCTGTTAGAGCTTGTTTTACTTGAGAAATTAATACCTGTCCTTAAGGTTAGGCTGATACAAGCACCACTGATTTTTCAATGGTTCAACTTCAGGGCTGCTAGAACAGCAAAATCATCATCATTTAAAGGTATCATTAGCTAAAGCCGTAGTTTCATTATGTAAAGGAAAAAAAACCAACAATGCATGAATACTGTTTGTGATACATGAGCAGCTCACTTCACACTTTTGGATAACTACATTTTGGAAAACAGCTCCACCACACCAATACTACCAATGTAATCCAAAATACAGACTAAACTGAAGATGTGGGGAAAGAGCAGAACCACACTGGGAACACAAATAGTTTACTTCTCACCGGCCCCCATGCATCTAATTTTAAATCCTCCTCTACACCTTGCCTGCAGGGCACTCTGAAACTCAGATCACGGGTTTAAAGCTTCCAATGTCCACACTACACGGTCCTCTCCCTAGTGATGTACCCATGTCAGGAACAAACAGGACATAACAATAAAAAAAGCATTGGTGAGGGCATCAAATGCATTAGAGCTAAGAGCACTCCACTTTTCCACACACAGCAGCCCAAAGGGCAGAATTATGCCAAAACAGCTGCCCCGCTGGCCACCACACACTATCCGTTTCACTGATGAGCTCCAGACCACAAAGACCAAGGTCATGCAAAGACACCCCCTCTGTTCCCCCCGCCATGAGCTGTTGCAGCACCACAGAAGACTGGGCACACACAGAGCCTTGAAGGCAAATGCCTCCCATGCTTGCCCAGCTGCAGGCTGACCACATCTGTGCGAAAATGAAGGGGGGTCTCACCCCATCTCCCCTCTGTTTCAGAAGCAATAAAAAGAAAAAGGGAAAAAGCTGTGATTATTATTCAAGGTTTTGAATTTGGAAGGGATGGGGGAGGCTAGAAAATGTCACAAGCTTCTTGCGGACGTGACACAGTCTGGCTTGTGGGCAAATTAACACAACCGGGAGAATTCACTCAGGCTCATCAGGGTAATGAAATGTGATATCCACTGGAGAAAGCAGGGACAGGGACATGCTCCACTTTGCTACAGCGGTGATGCCCTTCAGACAAAAGATTCCCTGGTGAAATGCAAAACAACTCTGGGATGGAGTATATTCAAACAGGATCCAAACAAACCCATAACCACATAAATAGATCCCTTCTGCTTATTCCTGTGCTGCCAATGTGTATTTGGAGAGAGGCTACTCTGAAAACACTACTATTTTGCTTTTTTACCTGCTGCCTGCTCTCTAATGATCTTCCTGTGCAGGATGTAGATAAAAAGGTCTCATCCAAAAAAGCCTAGATGACTACAGCTACAAGACATGTTCATCAACCACAACTCCTTTGAGATTGACTTAAAGCAAATGCTGCACCATATAGGGAGGCAAATTAATCTGGCAAAACACCTCTTCCCATGCAGAATCCTCTAATCCTCTTTCTCCTGCCAATCAACCCAAACTTGCCAGCACTCCTTTCCTTTAAAGACAGATAAATTCCAGCTCTTCTAAAACTCTCCTGTCCAGACTGATGGCTACTACGATGGCCTGTGTCATCTCAAGACCAAGTAAGAAAATCTTTCTTGCTAATGTACAGGGTGAGCAGCAGTTCCACCTCTTCAGAAATGCTTTTCAGTGGTGTCCCATGCTTTCATCCCATTGCACATCCTCCTAACAAGCTCCAGCTCTCATGACTGACTCTCTTCATCTTAAAGGTAAAGACTTGCTATTTGACCTATTATCGTCTTGCTGCAAATCAGCTTAATTTCAAGGCCCTCTGCCTTGTATGTACACCCCCATCTTCTGTTGTTAAAGACATCAGATTTATTTTTTGCATAAATGGGACTCCTGGAGAGCTCTTTTCAGAGCAACTTCAAGGGGGTCCTAGGAAAGGTCTCCAAAACAGTAACTACTCTTGTCCTAGCATCATTTGAGCATTATTAAGCATACATACAGAGTAGGAAAATACCCATTACCTCACAGATAACACTACCTGAGAACTCCTTTATGAAATCTATTACAGCTCCAAGTAAAAGGGAGACACCAGTCCTAAGGAGAGGGGAAAAAAAAAGACATCACAACTTTAACTTTACTTTTCACACCTTCCCTCAGCAAAGGAAATGTTGCATTAAGATGTTGGGTGAAGCATAACACATCCCACGCTTCCCACACTTCCCATCTCAGTATGAAACATGTAGCCCTCCATTACAGATTCCCAAAATGTTGTGTTCAGGGCAGGTCAAAATAAGGCAATTCATTTGTTCATTTGGTACTGCTTGGACCTGAACTAATTTTAATGAGCATGTTACCAAAGACACCGATGTTTGTCCATCTAAGACCAAGCTGTGCTGACACCTTGGAACTGGCTTTCTCTGACATGGGTAGCCCCAAAACCATCTCCTGGACCTTGATACCAGCAACATACAGATTCTTTTTCTCCATACAGTTTGTTTGCGGGTTTTTAAGGACTTTTAAAAGGCTGTTGGAAAAATGTTGACTTTGCAAACAAAGTTTCTACACAGAGCAATTTATCTGACAAGTGACATCCTAATTTGGATATGTGTTTTAAGAATGCTTCTTCAGGCAGCGAGCAGCTAAGCTTTGGGAAGTTACATAAATCAGTACAATGACATTTGTATGCACTAACAAGAAATTAATGTCTCTTTCCCTTCCAGTTAGCATTTGCGTGTGTCATGGGCGCTGCTCCCTCTCCCCACCTTTTCCACTGTCTTCAGGATATGACCACAGAAATTGTCATATTGAATTACACTGATAACATGTCTAATTTAATGCCCTCTCTACAATAATACCCCATACCAGCTGCTACAGAGGAACATTTAACACTCCTTATAATTGACAATGATGGAACAGCACCACCACAAGGGACGTTTCCTTTCCATTAAGGGGATTCCCTCCTTTCCTTAAGCATTTTGTCATGCATGTTTTTATCCCAGCTCCCATAGCTATGAATGTTCACATTAAGTAAGTTTGCTATGTTTTCTGGGGGGTTATTTGGGAGTATCTTCTGCCAAGGAGTTTTGCAGGTTAGCATGTTAATGGGCATGTAATGTATCGATCCCTGTACTGCCACTCAGTCGCAAGTGGCCATCTCTTAGATCTTCCAGAAAGGGCTACACGAGGGCACTGGGTGACTTGCCTGTGCCATTCAGTGACTTGCACACCATGGTCATGTTCTTTCTCTCCTGCAAACGGAAACAGTCCTAGCAACTAAAGCAACCTCAGAAAGGACAGCTTTAAAAAACGTTGATGTTTGCTGTAGCAGGGAAGCCTTCACCTGCCTCTAATCACTGTCAGAGCCTATCTTCCAAAACCTTCTGTTTGCGCTGGATCAACCTTCCTGCCTGCTGGAGGCCTCCAGGCAATGCGCCAGCTCCCACAGATACATACACCAATAGCTTTAAGACCACCTTTCACCCTGTGGCAAGAAGAGGACTAGCCAGGCCAGACTCAGACCAGCTGGATGTCTTCCTCCTGTGGGAGAGAAGTCCACCACGCTAACATACAGCCCCTGTGACACAGATGAACAAAAGACATGGGTAACTGGATATTGCAGTGCTCCCATGGCAAGGAGGGGACAGGGCTGGGCTGCCTTGCAGAGTTCAGCTTTCTTCCTTGACAGGGAAATTTGCAGTGTAATTAAAATGAAATGTTGGTGTCTGTGCTGTACGTTGAAATATTGATGGAGGGAGGTATAAAGCATTTTATGAATGCATGCTTTCATTTTGTGATTTACTGCCTCCAAACACCATTTTCATAGAACCTACTCAGGAAGGAAAGGGGGAGAGATGAAAGAGCAATAGTAGTTTTATCACTGCAGAAAAAGGGAACAGAATTGGACAGAGTTAAATACAATGTATTGAAAGATAGCATTTTGCTCTGAGCTTTAACAAGACAGCAGGAGCTCCCTCATACCTGGAAAGGGTCCACTGAAGTCCATGAAGGATTTTTCCTTTTCCTTGTACCATACCAAATAATGCTGAGAAAGAGCTATGCTGCTTTTAACTGTGGTTAAAAAGAGGTCAAACCCCTATTTATAACAAGGCTTGGAGTTAAGTACTTAACAGCTGTGTGAGAAGACACAGAGGTAAGACTCTTCATCACCTGTGTTTACTTGCCACTGTGTCTTTATTACTCAGCCTCACTAAGTACACTTTGGCCAAATGGAAGTCTGACTCCATCCATATTTCAGAAAAGGGGGAGAGGAAATACTCACAGTTTTTTAATTAATGACCTAATTACAGCACAAATTAGGACTGAGGCCCTTGCTGTTGTGAGGGCAGAAGCTAACTCTGCCTGAAGTTTGTTTGCCACAGCAATTGGTGGAAAATTTGCCTCCAGGATGAGTGAAATCCCAGTTCTTAGCCAAAGATGAGACCTCAGCATCCATCAAACCTTGGGCAAGAAGAATGCAGAACAGCAAAGTATTGACACAGTAAACAGCTCCAAAGAGGGTAAAGAAAATCTTCCTGACATCCAAGAGGGCAGTTTGAAATTGTGGTTTTACTTTACTTAGTCACTACTGTCTTCCCTTTTGCTCTGCCAAATCAACTAATGAACTGCAACGAGCACTCAGGATTCACAGAAAATATTATTAGCCCTGGTGAGGTCAGGTGGGTTGACGTCCCATGACCCAACCATCTGCATTGCCCACCAAGAGCCCCCTTCTACCATTCCCCAACCTTGGCTTCTCCTTTTATTCTCTCCTACTCTGCTCCTTAAAACCAGGTTAAAGGAGGAAAAGGGAGTTGCTGGCCATGTATTTGTGCTGGGAAGGGGCTATGCCAAGGTGAGGCTGTGCCTGCAGCCCAGTGCAAGGTGAGACCCTGTGACCACTGATGTCCCCTGCTTGGCACCAGTCTCACAAGCAACTTTCTCTTTCCTTTCCATTGAACCCCACAAGCAGATGGGGCTCCAAATTTGCCAGCTGTTTCCCAGAAATTGAAACACCAGCCTGTCACTCCCCAGCTCTGTACTTGTTTTAGGGTTTGCATTGCTCACTACCAAACAGATTGCAGGTTCCAACTGGAAGAGTGAGGATGCACGTGATGTCCTATTTATATAAAGGACAGAGGGACTATCCAATGCAATGGAAGGGAAGGCTGACAGGTCCTCGTCAAAGCACACAGAGCTGGAGAAAGCTCATACCTTTTCCGCTGCAGTGCCCCTGGCAGCCTCCTTTCTTTACCAGCCCTATAGAAACCTACAGAAAGGGAGAGACTTGTTCACTGCAAGCTGGCTAAGCCAGTCACAACCACATTACACAGACATACCGCAACATTTTACTCCAGACTAACTGAACTACAATGTTAGATACACAGCAGAATATACCCACAAATTCTAAGCTGAGGACACACAAATGAAGCATGGCTCTCCAAACTGACCTGCACACCTGAAAAGGAGGATTTGCATTGTACATGCACAAAAGTACTTGAATCTCCACATTGGCGTCCAGCCTACCCAGTCCCAGCCACTGTTAGGGTCAACTGTAGTAAAAGACAGACCCTCACTGAGCATTTCAATGCACTCAGCATCTGAATCATCCCTTCAGATTCATTCAAGCCACCTCACTTCACCACAGCGTGAGATTAGGTACCCATATGCTTCACTTTACGATTTATGCTGGCTCTCAGGGCTGGAATATACTCTTGCTACTTCACTTGAAGATGCAGGCATAATCATGTTTAACTTCTTTTAATTACTGATTGTTCAAAAAATGAAGTTTATTTTGCTTCAGTTTCACATTTGCTAACATTATTCTTCCAAGTTCCATTTTCTTTGATAAGCTCAAGAAATCTGCTTTCTGATCCAACTTAAAAGTATTCAATGTTGACTGTATCTTTGAATTCAAGCATTTACATGTACAGTTTTGAACCCCTGGTACAACACAGATGTTGTCCCACAAGCACACTAAAAGCTGAGGCAGAAGAGGCAAAAACCAAAAGCAAACCCGACAAGGTTGAATATTTAAAGCTGTTTGGTTGGAAGAGTCCTTACTAACTGCATATGCTGCAAAAATACATTTCATTTTATGGTTTGAGTCTGTTTAAACATGGAGAGATGGGATTTATACACCAGGACAACTTTTTTGCAAGACGAATTTTTATACTGTGTTCCCTTTACAAGTAATTCACCCACTGTAATGCAACAAAACACTTTTTGAAGTCTTTCAATTTACTATTTACTCAGAAAAAAATATCAGCAAGAGAGGTCTGTAGAAAATATATGCAAACATTGCACACACAGAAATATATGCACACATTGAGAAAAAAAGTAAGTGATGGATACCGCTCAATGAATTTTTATGCAACCAATAGCTGTTGATGGATATGTGATTTAAAGTTTGCATTAAATATCTGAAGCTTTAACTAATCACTGTATAAATAACTTACAGTGGTGGCTTCAGGCAGATGCAGACACACATCAACGGAGGCAGCTCCAAGTTCTCCAGGAAGAGGGGAGAAATGGAATCCCAGAAACACCACTAGAAAAACAGAGAGCAAAACACAGAAGACCAAGCAGTGCCTACACACAGCAGCCTGGAAGGAGCAAGCCACAAAAGTAATGTCTGTTGCTCATCTCTTCACCCACAGTGCAGGAATGAGCGAGGCCCAAACGGGTCTGTGAGAGGCAGTGTAATTGCCCACTGCACGATCCCACCCTCAGCCACCACATTGACTCAGTGCACAAAAGGTCAAAAGAGCACACAGAAATTTCTCTGTGCTCAAGATGCACCTTTCTGCTGTTCTGCTTCCTCAGATTTCCATAAGTCTCTGGGATCTCTCACTTTTAGGCTGGTGAAACAGCCTGAGCCCTCAAGTGATTTATTTGAGCAAATCACCCCTTAAGTACCACAGCTAAGTACGAGCTATCTCTTCTTGGTTTGGTAAGCCTCATGCAAAGCCCACTTCACATTTCTGCAGTTCTTACTGAAAACGGATGGGTAGATGCTCCCTGCCCCACAGACTGCCAACATTCGCAATGGCCAATGGGTCTTCGGGCAGCACAGGGTACACCTCCTTACGGTGTGCAACACCTGATGGCGGCAGCAAAGCTGCTCAGCCAGCTTGGCTCTTCAAAGCTCAGCCTTTATTGTCTTGTTTTTCTCCATAGCCAACAGGAAAGGATATGCTTTAAAAGAAAGAGAAGTTAATGAGGCCAAACCCACCGCCCCTACACCATTCATGGAGGGCTACATCATATAATCCAAGAGCAGGGGAGAAACTTCGCCACCTCAAGAGGCCTGAGTCCTTTTAGTCCTTTTAAACACATTCATCTTACAAAAAGGAAGAATTGTTTCAGGGCATATTCAACTAGCAGGAAGGAAGTTACGTGACTTCGCAGCACGACCACATATTTGTCATGTTACATCAGTGTTCAGGAAATAACCTCGCAGATGAGAGAGGACAGTGATGCCCTCTCATTCTGGACAGCAAGGTTGAGCACACAGCAGTGGCTTCTCATCACTTCCAGGAAAACACCAGATGTTAGGTGAGTTCAGGAAACACTTCATAGAAGTGTAACTCCTCCCTGGTTTTGAGATTGTGCATACAGTTTAGGCCAGTTTTAAGGTTACCAGTGTGCAGATGCAGCTACACCACTGGCAATGTTGCATTTTTGAATGGAGGAAGGTAATTCAGACATTAAAAAGTATTGGTTTTCATGCTCTTTCCTTTGTGACCCGAGAGACATTCTCAGATTACTCACAAAGTTAGGATAATCACACATTATTTATCTTCCTTTAGAGAAGATTCCGACCACTTTTTTCCCAAGGACAGCCACTTGAGGTAAAAAGGAGAGAAGCTGAAGTTACTACGTATCTTTTCCTTTCAACAGCGAACAACAAAGGGCAGGGAGGGGAAGAAAGAGAAAAATATCAGCAAGGTCAGTTTTCACCAGGATGCAGAAGGGACTAGACAGGAAACTGTCCTTTTACTGTCACTTTTGGCTCCTGTACCTCATGTTGAAATCCAAGAGCTAATGAAGATAGATGGGTTCATCCATGCTCTTGGGGTCTGGATAGTAACGAAAATTATTTCATGGTCAAGAGCTGTCATGGGGTGCACTGATTAATTAGCAGAGTTAGGAGAATGACTGCACTGCATGTCAGCTACTAATAATAGAGCTCCAATCAGGTGGGGAGTGTATCCAAAAAGATGAGGTAACTGTAGGCTCACAGCTCACCTTCACAGCAAACAACAAAGGCAAAAACTCTTCCAGGGGCTTTTCTGACCTCCCACCTCCTGCTAAAAAACCAATGTGTCCAGGATGAGTTGCTGCAGGGCCAGGTGTCCTCAGGGAGAAACAGTGCCCTCAAGGTGGAGGTGGCCCCTCTCTGCCAACTCAATCCTGTGGCTCAGGATGGGCAGCAGGGAAGGTCAGTGGACAGGCACTCTGTCTCTCAAAGATTCTGCTATTTTAAGCACTGCTTCTCCCTTTCTGTAAGACCTGCAACCCTTTTAGACTTGCCCAAGAGACCTCAGCACAGCCTCCCTATACAACAATTTTCTGCTTTCAGCCTTCTGAGGATACAAACTTTTGCTTAGAAGTGAGTGTTAAACACCTCCGAGGTCTTGATTTCTCCTTGCTTCAGTTTCCTACCTGTACAAATAAAACCTCCCTAAATCCATTTCAAGCATAACATACTGAGAACACAAAACCTTTCTCCCTATGTGCCTACAGAGCCTGGGGAAAAAAATAACAGGAAGCTTGTTCTAGGGCTTCTCTACACTACTGAAAAACAAACAGAGAAAAAGAATTAACAAAGTGACCCCTGGGAGAGGAGACCTGCACTTAAGATGAGCTTCCCAGGTGTCTGGCGGAGTGCTGGGAACGATGATGAAATACCTATATCATACATACACACATTTGCTGGAGCACGTACTGACACAGCTGTGAGGCACCGAGAGCTCTGCAGAGTAAGACTAATTTCTGAGCACAGGAAATCATCTTGGTGGAAAGCTTAGGAGTAAGAATTACCCAGCCAATCTGACACAGCGGTCATAATTTCGGCATCTAACATCTCAGTAATGCCTGAGCCACAAATTAGCGTTCTGCATCAGCGGTACGCAGAGGTCTTGCTGCTTTTTGTTGACATGGCAGACTTGATCACTGGCTGTAGTGATTTGGAAAATAAGACAGGTGCTTTCTGTGCCATGCTTACTGCCAATGAAAATACAGGCACAGGGCAAAGAGGGGAAAGATCAAGACCTTTTCTCCTGCTTGTCAAAGCTTTCTCCAGGCTCTAAAATACACTTTCTGAGGCTCTGTAAAGAAAAAAACCACAATTCTATGCTCCAAAGTGCAGCTAAGCCTTCCAGCAGCATCACATCTCCCAGTTGTGCTGGACCTGTTGATCCTTTTATTAACACAACTTCCTTGATCCACAAATAAGAGTTTGGGGAGAAAATGTCTTGGTTTGTTTTTCCTCTTCTGCAATTTGAACAAAGCCGTAGCCACCACCTTGTCTGAGGAAGGGAAAGCACCAGTAGATACTAAAGCTTGTGAGCCTGATAATGTCAGATGTGGATCTCCCAATACACCCTTGCACTGGAAACCCTCCCACCCCATGGGCAAACATTGTATCCCCATTGTGGGGCACACTCCTGATCCTCACCTTCCTTTTGTGTGACCAGCACGAGGACCAAGCCCTCAGAAAGACCCTTTGGAGGGCTCATGGTTGAAAGCAGTCCTACAAGACATCCTCCTTCCAGTAGAAGTCAGGTCTGTTTCCCAGCAAAATCCTCCTTCCCAGCACTACAGCGCTGTCATCAGCATCTTGAGTCTTCATAGTGCCTCAAGCAGGCTGCAGCAGCACTCAGTGAAACCTATCTTGCCACAGGACACTAGCTGTGATATAACAACACAGGGCAGCTGGTGCCACCAAGCAATATCCCATCAGAGTTCACACCACCAGTGATTTTCCATTTGTGGTCAGAACTGATAACCTTTTCTCTTTTGTTCCTTCCCACCAGCTTCAACACTTTGCAAGGTCATAAAGCCAACCTACACCAAGTAACAATTTCCAAGACCACCTCAAGGTACTACTCGGACAACCTTCGACAGCGCTTCATAAAGATGTAAGTAGATGTCCAAGAGCTGAGGGCAAACTGTTATGAGTAACAGGGCTTTTGAGCTCAAAGGCCCTCCAAGATACAGCTGTTGCAGGAGGGGGAGGCAGTGGATGGAATGAAACACAGCTCCATTTTGCTGTGGCACATCAGCAAACTTGCCAGCCCACGGTGTGAGTCACTGACAGTTCATAGCATTTCATCTCTCCCCTCCTTGCCATGCCTGCCACTGGAATTCTTTATCCTCAGGCTTTGAAGTGAGCTGCTACGTTGTTTAGTTTCCTACCCCCAACAGGTGAGGCACAGTGGCATTCTGGTTTCTTAAGGTAGCTAAGTACCCAATTTTCCTATTAGTTTTTATCCTGCTTTGAACAAACAGTACAGACAGCATGGTCCAGTGCTTGTTCCCACTAATAGCAAGAACAAGCAAAGCAGACAAATTCAGTTTGTAAGAAGCAGTACAAACTCATTAGACTGGCAAGATACAGAGGTGGTAATATAAATAAGAAAGTGACCTCATCAAAAGAGTGTGTTTAATGCTAACAAGGGAAAAAATCAGCACTACACCTGACACTGATTTCACACATTAGTTTCTGCTATCAGATTCTGCACTGTTTCCAGCAGTGTAATACACTCCACCCAGCTCACTTACCTTCTGGGAAGGCTGGAGATGAAGCTGAGCACCTGCTGAGCACCCAGACAGACTCCCACAGAAAATCTGCAAGAGATAAGCACACCCTGCAGCCAGTGGGGGGCCCCTTATCACAAAAAAAAACCCCATAAATCACTCCCTCTGCTCTGTCAGCCCTGATCTGAAATAACACCCAAAGGCAGACCCAGGAAATGAAAACCACAACACTACTATAGAGAAAAGCTCCTCCTGGAGTTCACCACTGACCCCTCTAGCAGCTTCACCATATGCCACGGCCAATTACCCATCCCTGTCTCCAAGGAAATCACTGATTGGCACATTTTTTTCTCCACTCACCTATCATCATTTCCTGCACATTACAGTCACTCTTTCCTCATCAAGCAACCACACGTGTTAAACACTTCACTAGTCTCTGAGCAACTGTTTTCAACTCATTTGGCTCTGAAGCCTCCTGTTTCTAGTTTTGATCAGAAGGGCTTGTAGGCCCATAAGCTTCTCTACCTTCTCTAATCCTATCTTCTAATCCTGTCCAATAAAACACCTGTACAGATGCTTTTACATACATTTTACAGACATTTTTCTATACATCACTCCCAGGGCCCCTCTCCTGTCCCTGCTTCAGGGCAGCTCACTGCAAGTCTCACAGTTAGGAAGCTGGAACTAAAACAGAAGGACTTCCAGGACTTGAAAACAGCCATGACAAGCAAAGACCTCTAGCAATCTAGCTGAACAGACATCCTCAATGCTTACGTATCTACAGGCGAGCATGTCACATCCCAGGAGGGGCATTGATGCTTTGGTGCGCACCAAAGGATCTGGAGGTGCTTCTCATGAGAAACAGTTTGATCATGAAGGTCCAGCTGAAGAGCCGTTTTGCTGAGCACTGCCATTCTTTAGCAGAACTGACAGTGTAAGCAATCACTCCTGGGTTTTAGGACCGGATGGATTTCTGAGAGCCTCAGCCACGTGCCCTGCCCCCAGGAGCCGTGGTTTCAGGGAGCAATCCCATTTATCAGCATTTTCCTGACCCCTAGTGACAAGACGTGGCTGTACAGCAGCCTCTCAACATGCAGCGCCAAACTCTCCCGCATAAACAAGGAGCAAAACTTGCCCTTCGAGATGGGAGAAAGGTTTTCAGTCTGTCAAGATACTCGCCCTTCTCAACCCTTGCAAATTTGCCAGAAAATCCAACTTGTTTAGCAAAGAAACTCAAATTTGGACTGAAAGTCAGGAAACAAACTGAATACATTAAGTTTCCCTTGCACCAGGCTCCAGCTGTGCTCAGGGAAGCCAAGTTACAGGATTAATTCATCAACAGACTGGACAAAACAAGGGGTGGGGAGAAGGTGGTTTTGATGTATTACCCTCCCCGTAAGGGCGAATGCATCCTGTTGCAGAGAACTGAGTAGCCTTGGCAGGGCAGCAAAGTGCATGATCTCACCACCATCTGCAATGGACCGTGGAGCGAACTGCTGGGGACCTGGAGAACATCATTTGTGATACAGGAGTACATTAGCAGCCAGCACCCATGGTCCTTGTTTTTGTCATGCCACTTGATTTCAAGGACAAACACTGAGTCAAAACAGGATTATTCTGGTCCAACTCTGGAGTTTTCAAATCTAATTCATGCCAGGCTTCTCTGTGCATTAGCCAGCAATGGGCTGTCTCTTCCTGCACCAGACTGACACAAGAGAAGGTACCCGTGGCAATGTGCCCTCAGGTACTTTGGACTCTGGCTTGCATCATCCTCCTCCTCTGGGAAACATCCCTTCAACGCAACATTTCTCCACTCCTAGATACTATGATATTCCACCATCTCGCCCACAGTCATCTCCCACTTTGATTCCCATGTTTTCTACACATTTAAAATGGTTATACCACTGCACATCGCCTGACATCAAGGCTCTTTATGTGAGCAGACCAGAGAAGCTCCTATTTCTACCAGCCTCCAATTTATTTTGTTCACTGGGTTAAGGCCAATTCCCAGCCCTCAGTGACTGTGATAAAATGATACTACAAGACGAAGTCTCACACAGGAATAATTAACAATTCATCTCTATTTATTGGGCCCTTTTATCAGCTTAAACTTGTCACAACTGCCATAAATCCCTTCCAGTGCTAAACAAACTCTTTAATTAAATCTATCGTACCACAAGAGCAATGTTTCAGATAGCAGCAAGTAGTCAATGACGAAAGAGTTTGGCCCACCCTGGCTTAAAAATCCCTTTGTGGGGACTGAGTTTCACTAGGAGATTGTGACCCTGTTCCCAAGCTACTTGCTTAAATGCATTTAGTATGGATACAAACTCTGAAAATGCATTCCTGGTGAATTCCTGGGGCACGGCAGCTGGTTAGTTGTTTTCCTGCTGACTCTGCAGTTGTTCCCCCCTGCCTACAACATGAGTTTTCAGCCTCATCAGAGGAGCAACCTCAAAGCCATAAATACATGGACAATTCAGTACCCACCAGGCAAAAATCTGTTCCCCCATCTCATGGGTTACTAAAATTCTCTGGCCCTGCACCTCCCCATTAAGGGAAGAGAGTTGAAGCATAGGAAGCTCTTCTCCCTCCTGAATGAAGGGAAGAAAGAATGGCAGAGTGTGCCAGGCCTGAAGGAGAGCCAAACACAGTAGTTAAAGGTGAAGAAACAGTACATTCAGGGTTTTCTACAGGTCTCTAAGCAGCAGGGACATATTAACATAGGATCTAGTTCACACTCTGTCTCCAGCTGCAGCCAGAAGTGGACTGGGAAACGCAAGAACAGAGCAAGCGCAAAAGCAGCTCCTCCTTTTTCCTACCTTCACCTACTTCCACAGCCCAGAAGATCTTCATGTGATGTGTTTTTTATTTAGCAACCCCCTATTGGGTTGCTCCCAGACATGACAGACAAACCTCTCCCATGCAGTGCTGGAGGACATCCACCCTTCTTCTAAAGCACAGTATAAATAAAACACCTAGCCCTGTAACACTAACACCTTGCTTGAGATAAAGACTCCTTCTGCCAGTGCCATAAGCAAACATCCTGCTGCTGAGGCAGCAGCTCTGCTAACAGCCGCTCAAACACAAACTTGCATTGCAGCAGAAGAGATGGCAGGAGCCACCACTTTGTTGCTTAATCCCATTTGCCTTGTGAGAGGGTGTAGGAAGCAAAATCACAGTGAATTTACCATTAATTGAACCATGCTAATGCTAAATCCCATGGGTTTCCAGGGATGCCTGGAAAAGCATGAGTGAGGGATGATGGCACTGAGCACATTTTCAATACTTTCCAGTGAGGAACCAGCACAGACTATGGAGAGGGGGGTGGGGGTAGGAGAAGCAGAAGAGGAAGATAAAACCAAACCCAAGCAACACTTCTTACTGTGTTGCAGAATCCCAGGCTCCTGCAGGTAGCGTCCCTTCCCCTGCAGCAAGGGCCACGCTCTCCACATCTCTTCAGTGATTGCAAGCAGTCACCTGCTGCAGCCAGCACTCTCATGGAAGGAAGCTAGTGTCCCTGTTCCCTCAAAGGGACCATCAAAATGTTTCAGGGAGCATGAAATGAGAAAGGGGGTGGAATTCAAAAGGCAGATCTTGAGATGGGAGACAGTACACAGCTCTTAACCAAAGCAGCCTTCAGGGTCAGATACATTTTGTTGAAAACTTACTGGCTAAATAAAAATAATAGTAGGTGAGTCAGATGAGAGCTCCTTCCAAATAGGCAGGAACCCTTGCAGGAATGTAACAGCAACACATGCATGTCAATTTGACCTTGCCAAAAGAAGCACAGCTCTCAACTAGACAAAAAAGGGAGCTGAAGAAAGGCACAAAACCTGCTTCCAGGAAACAGACATGCCCCTTGCAGAGAGGCTGCAACCTGCTCTGAGTAAACACTTTGCTCAGCATCACTCAGTTATTCATTAAAATCACACCTAAAGGGTCCCATCTCAAAAAGAGAAATTAAACCTGGAAAAATCTCAACTGCCCTGTTGACATTCTCAGCAAAAGCACACCACTCTGCAAGAGATCTTCACATGTACGGTTGGCAGTTAAGGCTTGATTTATAACCTAGGAAAGCAAATGCCATTACAAAGGGGCGAAGTAATCAGTATAATTAATCACTTTTCTCCCGGCGTTCTTCAACCACAGAAATTCTTACCTCTAATGAGCTGAGGTGTCTGTCAGTTGTTCTGTACTGGCAGCACATGTATCAGCAAGGTAAGTAGGACTGGCTCCCAGCTCTGCTGGAACAAAATCCAACAGACGGAAAGCAGGATACTGTGAGAGATGGAGCATTTGCTTCCTCCCTGATCTCAAGGGAGAGGAGGAGGCCAGCAGTGGCACTATCATCTAGCCAAGGTGCATTCGGGGCCCTGACAGGTCACCATCGAAACTGCCACTGCACTTTCTTGAGAAAACTGCAGCTAAGAGCCCCTGAACATGGCTGTTACATACAACACCCATATCTCCACCTGCAACTTCACAGCAATATTGCTTCCTTTACCTCCTGCTTATGCCATTATTTACAAGGGCACTTCTGCTGAGCTGTGCTGATGAAACTGCCAGGCCTGGCAATTCAAACTTATGCCAAGGAAATATTCTGCTGGCCTTTCCCACCCTTACAAACAAACCCACTTCCCAATTTCATTGCTAGCAACCATGTAGTACACCTTTCTTTTCATCCATATCAAAGCTTCCAGCTTCATAGCTGCACACAATTATTTTCTTTCCAGGTGCTGCATTGCTCTCCAAGTCTTTTTGCCCTGGACAGACACTCAGGGTCTCCCAGAATACAAAAGATGCTCATTTTCCTTTTCATTACCATCACAAGCAAATCTTTAGAGGGCAAAAAAGGAAAGGAATAATTTCCTTCCTTCTAACTCACCTGCTGGAGAAACAAATCACCTCAGTGGCACACACAAGCCCAAACAGTAGAAAACAAAACGTGCACAAGAGTACATACAAGGGATGCACATCACACTATACTAAAAAAAAAAATCCAGAACTGGTTGCTGTGAGGGTAAAAAAAAAGCCACGAGGGTACAGCAAGACACTGAATTTTTAGCTACCATGTATATCAGCACAGTACAGAACTGTTGACAACACTGGAAAATTGCCTGTCACACAAGTGGGTTTAGCAGATGATGAGCTACAGGACATGGGCACAAATCCGCAGAAACAGGCCAGGGAGCAGCACATGGCATCCATGCAGACATGGTTCCCTCAGTAACAGAGTAACAGTAGAAAGCACCTTAAAAATGCTCTGCATTGTTGTCCTGCACACACTCCCCCCATTACCCTAGCTCTGAAATACAAACCAGGCTGTCCTCAAGCAGCGCAGCCGACAGCCTGTGGTTACTACTCAGGACGACTGTCACATTCATCACGCGTTGCCAGCATCATCCAGCGGTACCTCAGTTCTAACTGCCCCTCTCCAGCGCGTTCCGCCTTTTCCTCGTTCAACAGGTTAGAACAGAGGCCCTACGGGAGAAGGGCGGGTGGTTCGGGGTGGACACATCACCACTTCAAAGAGGCCTAGGTTTACCCTCCCCCAAGCCCCACGGCCCCGCCGGCGGCCGGGCAGCGGTTGGGGAAGGCGCGGGCAGCGGTTCGGGGTGGGTAGACCCGGCCCCCTCGCCACGCCTCCCGCCACCGCGGACGAGCCGCGGCACCACCGGGCTATTGCGCTGCGTGCTGCGCCCAGCCCGGATCGCGGACGGAGGCGACGCACACCCACGGGCCATGGTAAGTCGCTGCTGGGAACTCTGGATGGTGCTTTGCAGGCAGCAGCAAAGGACGGGGCAGGAAGGTTCTGAGCAGCAGCTCCGGCCTCTGAGAAGAGGCAGGAGGAAAAGGAGAAGGGAGCAGAGCTCTGCGCCGTGGTTAATAAGTAACGCAGTGAGCTCTGCCGGCTGCTGCTGTTGAATGACCGAAGCAGCGCTCTCCAGGCTCGGTTGCTCTGCAAGGGAGAGGGAAAGGGTCCGCCAGCAAGGCAGCTCTGCCGGTGTGACCCGTGCTCAGATTCTGCATGGCATGTGCTCCATCTGCACAGCCTGTCCAGTCCACTCTGGACAGCTGGAAACCAACTTCTTCACAGCCAGGGAGGGGACAGAGGAAAAAGACATTGGGCCTTGTGGCATACCTCGTTCCAGCCCTGCCTGCAGCTCCTGCTCACACCAGGGCTGTCCCCTTTACCTTCTTCGCGGTGACAAGTCACCCTTAAAAGGGAAGACACTAGTTTGGGCAGAGAAGGTTGTTTCATCTCCAGAAAGCCCAAAGTTCTCCCAATTTCCAGTGCTGGTTCCTTTCCCTCAGTTGCACAATGCATCTACTGATTTCCTGCTGGCAAAAAAACAAAACAAAAAATCCCAATGCCTTGCAGTTGAGAGCCAGCAAAAGAAAACAAAATAATTTAATTTCCCTAATGAGAATAGTGTGTTTTAGAGGAGTAAAGTGCACATGAAGGCTTTTAAATGCCATACCGACAAAACCAGCAGGCTGGCAAATGGGGTGCTGGGGCAGAGAAGAGAGGAAGGGGAAGAGAGTGAGGGGGAGGGTGCTCTGACCAGTTTGCCATTCAGAAAACACAGCCAGAGGAGCTAGCTTCTGTGTGGTCTGTTGGCCAAACCTCAGCTTGGCCTTGCCTCCCACTGGTGCTAGGCTCAGAGAGGAGCTGAGCCTGGAAAAAGCCCTGGGACCTGTCCTCCCATGTAGTCACACCCGCAGAAAAGAGTTCAGAGAACAATTAAAAGCCACACCTGGCCATTGCCATCGCAGTCCCCCAGGGCAGCCCCCACGGGTGCCCCCCTGCCAGCGGCCCTGTGCAGAGCCAGCCTCCTTCCCCACGTTATCCAGTTGCTAAGCTACCTGTGCCCGGCTTATCGCACCATCAGCACGGAAGGGCAACGGCTGAGTTTATTGCACTAAGCCATGTTTACTCACTACCTTCCCTCCAAACCCAGAGCTCAGGAAGGGATGGGGTTGACGTTAGCAGAGAGATGGTGAATCTGGGTCTGGCAGGGGGCCATCCAACTGCACAAACTGAACTGCAGCACAGGGTGGTTTGAATGCTACCAGCAAGGCCAGAGTGCACGCAGGTGAGGAAGGCTTTCCCCAAACATTATGCAAGAGGAAGAGCATGCACCTTACGATGCCAGGGGGACAGGACCCATCACACCCCCATCAGCCACTCCTGGGCTAAGGTTCAGCGTACACCATGGCACTCTCCATTTCATGAAGTGTTCTGCAGCTCACAGCTTTCTTTAAGCATAAGGATCATGGCGATGCAGACAGGTAGGCACTCACACAGCCTGATCCATGTCTTAGCAGATCCAGTAACACTGGAATAGGGCATAATCACAGAATAGTTAGGGTTGGAAAGGACCTTAAGACCATCTAGTTCCATCCCCCTGCCATGGGCAGGGACACCTCCCACTAAACCATATCACCCAAGGCTCTGTCCATCCTGGCCTTGAACACCACC